>JAQQZY010000017.1:17942770-17963159 GCA_030068375.1 Ostorhinchus rueppellii | reverse complement strand
GGATCGCCCGGGAATCGAACCCGGGTCCTTCTTGTTGTGAGGCACGAGTGCTAACCACTGCACCACCGTGTCGCCACTTTACAATATCATTTTCATATTCCTTCCACTGTAGGATTTACACATCTATCATATAAAAGTACGTAAATACTTAACATGCCCTTTTCTGTAGGTGGTACTGCAGTATTACAGTAGTAGTACAACATGGAAGAGTTGCTGTAACACCCGCAAGCCTCTCGTGTCCTAATTGATGCTTGGTGAGAAAAACTGAGGATTTGTTTCCTGTTATAACACCTTTTCAGGCTTTAGCAACATGTTGACCACATTTCAAGAACTTCCGTTAACCTTTACTGTTATGAAGGTTTTGAGCACCTTTTGCTTTGTGCCCTGCAGCCATCGGTGACACCAGATATAATTTGAAACTTATCTTTCTCTGATTTCCACCAGAATATGAGTTTATGATAATACTCTAGCTATTTTTGTCTTTTCAGGTGGAAAATGATGAACTTTTGTGGCCAAAAAACACCTAATGTTCCATAAAATAGTCCAACGTAATGAAGGCCAAAATAAGACTAGATGTTTATCACTGATATTAATGACATTTTGTGGTTTGGAGTGAATAAGAGTGTGTTATTGTACATTTAATAAAACACAAAAGCTGCACTTTCTCATTGGAATCCTTTTTTGCAGTTTCATTTTCTCAAAATGGATGAGCTCATAGTATTCGTCTATGTTCCTCTGTGGATCACGGGAATGAGTCGGCTTCACCTCTCCATCACCTGTTCTCTGTTTTAGCCTAAATGCTAGTGACCTTTGACCTTTCTGCTCCATTGCTTCACCACACGGGACTAGGCTCCCCTGCAACAGCTGTGTCAACCTCAGTCCAGGCAACTGGTGTACCCAGGGAAGGACAGAGAGTGGCATTAATGTCATTCCACCTAATGAGTCAGCAACATGCTACAAAGTGAGCTGTTTTATCTTTTGTGTCATGACTGACTCACATCCATTCATTTTTTTTTCATCTTTGCAAGTAGCCCTTCATGAGACACTTGTAACACATGTCATTCACTGTAGTTCTTTGGTCATTTGTGAGTTTGACTTCATTCTACTGTAAATCATACATCCCTAACCCGACCAACAGTGTGTCTTCAATAGAGAGATAATGAAAACAAATCAAATGTAAAGTGATTACAAAGGTTAACTCTCCACCTCCTGCAAAGAACAGAGGTTAAGCTGTGAGGCGGTCCCATTATGAGCATGTCAGACCCTGGTACAGACTGCAGGACCTGATCTGGTGTCAGCTGTCAGTTTATTTATACCATACAAATCCACACTGTCCACTGCTGAAGAAACTGCTCTGAGGTTAGTCTCACTTCTACCTGCTCTCCCCAGGGAAATTATTTCCTCCTGCCAAGAAAGTGTGTTGTGACCTCCCCAGAAGCAGTGGGACATTGGCAGTGGGGCAGATGGGTATGACAGAGGGGAACAAAGTGATTAGCAAACGGGGGCCCCGGTATGTGAGCATGGGTTAAAAATAACCTCACTGACCCAATGTGTAGATAACAGCAGAGGCAACCAGAACTGCTGCAGGCCTACTGCTTCCACCAAAACCCAGCTTAATTGTTCTTAAAATGACCGGATGGATTTATGACGCACATTAGATGAGTGTAATGTTTATGCATGGCTTAATTCAGAGTGTAAACGATCACCTGTGGAGGATAAGACTGATGACTGGAACTCAAATAAATTTAAGTGAAGAGGAGATGACAGGAAAAAAATCAGAGAGTAAGATGAGATGTTTCGCATGATGCATGACACATGATGAAAGAGAAACAACGATTAGATGGAAGACTTTGGCCGATCTGGGTATTGGAAAACCACTGGCAAATCCTTGGCCCAGTAGCCAGTATGTGACAGTGATCAGCTGTCCTGTTAAGAGGAACGGTAGGATTATTATTTGTGTCTTAACCATTGTGTCCAGTGAGAGCGACCAAGAATTCACTCAACAACAAAAGTCATTTGATATTCCTAGCACCCAGATATATCTGGCAAGGCCTTGGCGCATAGCTGACATTATTGGAAATGTTGCATTTGTGATACACCCTGGCCCCGGGCCATGGGAAATATTGAACAACTGTCGAATTTAGACAACATCCTGTGGCGGAGAAAAACGGGAGCTACAAAGATGCGATGGGTGCTATTTGTGGATGGCGAGTGCCTCGAAAATAGCGAGAGCATTAGGTTTCAATATAAGCCCCCCTCTCTGAGCTCTAGCTTTCTGTGAATGAGGCCCGGGTTCCTATCACACCCAACCCCAGGGCTGATTTTAGAACACAGGTGTTGACCTTAGTGGAGCGGCTTGTGCTTGCAGCAGAGGAAAATGAACCCCTGAGCTTGGCCTGTTTGCCTCTACACTATTGGTAATCACTGTACGGCAACACAGATGCTTTAAAGCAGTCAGATATGTGTCTATAGATTGTATAGAATTACTCACAGGACATTAACAGTAAGCATAATGGAAAAGGTCACCAAGGAGTTACTGCTCAGCAGTTAACGACAAAATGAGCTGATAACAAATCAATCAATCAATCAATAAATCAAACCTGACTTTTTAAAATCAGTTTTTCCTGACATTCCTACAGAAGAATCTCATTTTGCTTTCAGTGTTGTTTTGTAAGATAGTCACCTTGTGTCCACTGGAGAATTTATTACTTGTTTTTATGGTGCCACAAGAACACCCATATAACTTATTCACACTCCTCACATATCATTGGCTGTGCTTCATTGACAGAGGTTTACATTACAATATATCAGAGGGCAAACAGCACAGGCTACATTGAGGGCTTTAAAAGGAGGATTGATTTGTTTAGTGGTAATCCAACAAAATCGATATCCGGTGATTCATCACGTCATGACAGCCGTTTGGAAAGGGCTTTTGACTAATGTTCACCAGCAACTGAATGACTTTAACAAAAGTGAAGGTCCAGTTTTCTAACTGTAAATGATACAGTGAAGCTAAAGTGAAGCCCAGCAACCAAAATGGGATGAAACTGGACCTTGACTTCAGCTGTGACTCATGGCCGGCTGTAACTGCTGTTCTGACTGTACCCCAAACCAATAAAACACGCCCATCATGCAGTTGCTTCCTTGTTTCTCTCTATCCCTCTCTTTCTGCCTTTTCCTTTTTTTTTCCAAAAAGGAGCCATTGACATTCAGTGTAAAATAGAGGCTGGGTGGGGTGGGGGCTGAACAGAGGAACAGCGGGGGTGTAGGGTGTCTCGAGCCCAGTGTGAACAGCTGAGAGGTGTGATTTCACAGGCTGGCTCCCCCCTGTCAGGGCCCTGATTGGGCCGGACAGGAGGTGCAGGAGAGGCCCGGGCTTCTAAAGGACACCAACAGGTGGGAGGCCGCTTTGGAGGGGGGCGCTCCTGGTGGGATAGAAAAGGCCGATCTGCAAGGCCTGTTGAGGGCACAATCCACCGGCGAGTTATGGAGGAGGATGGTTGATCGCAGGAGAGCTGAGGTGAAGAGAGGAGAGGAGCAGGGTGGAGGGCTCTCAGGAAGTGGAGGGTTAGGGAGAGGAGTTTGGAAAAGGCCGTCTTCAGAGACAAGAAGGAAGGCTGGTTTGTGAGTTTTGTTTCTGTTATAGCAGCAGGAAGAGCTTATGGTTATAATTCTTTGCCTTATTTGTCATATTTCTTCCATGTGGTGTTTCTTTGTAGGTTAAAGAACTCAACTGTTTTTTCTGCTTTTATGGTTTTTTATTCTTTAAATCTTGCTAGTGGACAGTCTTAATTCTTCTACTATTAGGTTAGTTGGTTTTTTTTTTATTATTACCTACAACACAGTGTGGGTAAAATCAGGTGTCAAACCAGTTGTCTGACGGCACTGTCATTTTTACGATAGAGCCTGCTTGAACCTAACACTTGTGTCAGGTGAGGGGAAGCTGAGGTGTGATACAGGAAGGGATCTAGAGGTTTGACATGTGTCTCAGAGGACCGATCGTACTGTTGCCAAAGCTAGTCTTTCTCATGACCATTTGGTTCGGCGCTGGGTGGCCTAACAGTGGTCAGACGTATTAAGGAAGTCATGAGTAGATAGAAAGAGGCCACCAGAATCCTGAGGCCTCCATCTCATCTCCAACTGCTCAAGAAGAAGAAGAAACACAACAAAATCCAATGCAGGTGAGTAGAAATAACCCAAATCTTTTCCGAGCACTTTTGTTCATTTATTTTTACTACTACTCTCCAAATCAGGCTGATCAGGGACATTTACACACGGGTGTTGAGATCAGAAGGACTCATAATGTCATAATGTTTTAGAAATAATGCAGATTGTGACCTTTGTTTGCTTTGCCTCGTCCTTCAGAGTTATTTAAACACACATGGAATGAGGAGTTAATGTCACAGAGAGTCCCGCATCACAAGAGCAGAAAGCAACACAGAGTCTTATTTAACAGCATTAAACTTCAGCTCTTTAATATTTCATATTTCAAACCGAATTTACGTTCTCAGGACAAAATCACATAGAAGTTTGTGGCGCAGATGATCCAAGGCACCATCACGTGTTTCGAGCCTCATCCTATTCCCACTCTGTCACAGTTAACCATTGTTAAGCCGGTTGTTCCCGCTCCTCTGCAACTGTGGCTATGAAAGGGTGCTTTGTGTCCGAGGAGCAGCGAATCCAGTTGTTGCCCCTTGTGAAGACATGCTTCCTTATATCCCCATATTAATACACCACTTATGGAATGTAAGGAAGTGTGTGGTTTCAAGGGGACGTGAGCACCAACCACACTGAGAAGAAGAGGCGTTTTTAGACATGGATGAATGTCTGAGCATGGATGTGTCTGTTTTATGATATAGGAGGGTGATGTCAGGGTTCATGTGTGTTTTATGTGCGCGCGTGTGTGTGTGTTGTGCAGCTACTTGACCAAGACAACAGGTGAGAGGCCTGTTCCTCTCCTTCAGCTAAGGAACGTGTACAGTTAGCATTACTCCTGGGGCTGCTGATCGGGTCTCGGGGACTTCTTGAAAAATTCCTGCCCTGCCCCAACTGCTGACAGTCAAGGAGGATTGACAGACCACAGCTGTCACCCATTATAGCAACCACAGGACTCTCAAAAAAGGAAGGGGAGGAGGGCAGGGATGTGGAGCTGTCACTGAGGGTGAAGGTTCACCCCTGTAGGCTGGATTTGGAAGGAAATAGGCTGGTGTCAGTGGCTGTCAGGCTTCCCAAGCCTCGAAATAGGAACTATCTGCTTGGTAACATGGAAACGTGCAACATGTTAGAACCATTGGACACATATCAGACTTGTTCTGGCTCATTTGTCTTGTCTTTTTATTGATTGATTAATGATTTTCCTCCTTCTCTGTGTTTTATCAGGTAAGGCTGAAGAGGACGCCAGCACCCCTCTGCCCTCTGTTCTCTGTCCTTTTCCTTTCTCCCTCTCTATACGTCCTCCTCTCTGCATGCTCCCTCCTTCTCTCTGTCTCTTGCTTTGCCTCTTGCAGCTGAAGCAACACGCCTTGCTGTGGCTGGTCAAACGGAACCAAGTCAGGTGTTTCTGTGAGGTTTGGTCCCCTTCAACCAGCTACTGCGTCGTGAATTCAGTCAGCAGACACCGACGTGGACTCAAAGAAACAGCGGCGTTGAGCTGTAATGCTGCATTCTGTTTATTTTATTCATTCCAATCTGATTGTCATTTGTTATTACCTGTACTGCAATATCTGAAAAGCTAATAAAAATAACTGACTGTATGATGTTGTGATTCCAAGTGTCTAAAACTATGATTAGTCACAGAATGTCATGAAATATGAAACTGGTCCAGTTTTTCCTTACACTTTACTATATAACTCATACAACTTTATAATGAGGAGCCAATAATAAGATTTGTATCGCACCACCAGGTCATAGGTATATGTGTGCAGAAAAACTTCTTTTAAAGAAACTCTCATGACATTTTGGTTCAACAGCCCATGAAGGGATGTCTGCATTTGAGATTAGTTCATCAAAATTTGTGCTGTGTGTAATGCAGTTCCTCCTTCTTTTACATAAGCTCTAAGATGAAATCATTATATGCTCATACATTCCATTAATCACGATGATCTATTGTAGATTAGGGGATTTAGATATTTCGGTGCAAATAATACTTTAATATTAACTCTTTCAAATGTCTTATACTTCAATATAGTTTTTATGTTTTGCTTTGAGGGTTCTCTCATCCATAGTACTAGTTTACAGTATCTATAATAATGAAAATGAAGGAAGAGAATAATGTTTTGTACCATGATTGAACATGGTTTCACTTATGTATAGCATCATAACAACTACCAAATTTCACATTTAATTTCTTTGGCAAGCATATGGGAAGTTTTGCAGTTTGTCCAGCATGCCAAGACTAAAGTGACAATAAGAAGTAACTTCATGTTAAAGAAATAATGGGAAAAATGCAACCATGAAATGAGAGAATTTGAGCAAAGCAAAATTGTAGTGATATAAATGGTGGTCCCATGTGTCCTATAAAATTCAAGTATACATATACAGTGAACTGTACAATAAAATATGGGTAAATATGTAAAGCTATAAATTATAGTATAATTATATCATGTAACATGAAAGAGAAATGGGATCAAAAATATAAAGGTTACATGTTACGCCTTGTCTTGATGGGCTGAGAACTACTATGAAAAAATAAGTATAGAAGCAGAAAAGATATAGTAAAATGTGTAAATAATTAATAGCTATTTTCAAGTTAATAATGTTCGGTTAAAGGCTATTAATAAGTAAATAGTGACAAATCGGTTCGGTGTGTTACTGCAGCAAAGATGCAGTACTTTAATGTTTCACCAGGGGGAGACACTCATTTTTGTTGTCGGTAGTTTGTGCTGCCGCAGAAGGAAGCGGAGAGCGCCGTAAACATGGCTGACAGTGGAGTGACAGGTGAGTTTGGGGAGTCTGTAACTGCTGGATTTTGGTACGCTTTGCACGTATTTTCATAACTTCAGGTTTATCGAAATGACAAAATGTCTTGCACGTGTTATTCCTGTTTTGGAGTGTGAGTTTGGCTTGGAGCAAAGTTAATATCCAGTGCTAGCAGCGCTAGCGTTAGCATTCAATTCAGTCGGACCATTACTTCACAGTGTGTTTGTGCTGTTGCATCATCCTTTAGTCTAGGGTTTTTAGTAAATAAAATTAACAAAAGAAACTGCTTGAAACATTAACTTCGCTGTAGAGATTACTCAGATGGACGCTATATACTTGTGCGATTAGTGTCGTCTTGTTTTTGCGTTGTAACAGCATCACTGACAGCGAGTGAAGGCTACTTAAAGGCTGATGATTATGTCTTTAACAGAAGATGTGCAAATATAGAGGTGACTAATCTAATTACTTGTTTGCTCTTTTACAGATGGGCCATGCAAAAAAAATGAAATTGAACGATCAAAGGTTATTACTATATGTGTTTATGAACATACGTTAGTGTCATATGATATTCATAATATTTCAGTCGGTTTGACCTACTTTTTGGGTTTGCTTATCAACAGAATGAAGGCAAAGAGCTGACCAAAGAGGAGAAGCAACGGCTAAGGAAGGAGAAGAAACAGCAGAAGAAAAACAAAGAGAAAAAAGATGACAACACTTCACAGGAAAGTGAGAAAGAAAAGAAGTCTGTCAGTTCATCTTCTTCAGCTCCCCAGCCCTCAACACAACCTGCAACACAAAAAGGTGGGGGATTCAAAGGGCCGGGCACAGCACCCGTTAGTGATTCAAATCTGCCTTTAATCATTATCCTGATCCTTGTTTCTGTTGTGTGTCTCTGCAGCTCCCTCTGCAGTGCCTGCTCCTACACCAGCTGTGGTGCCTGCCTCAGAAACTCCGGCTCCAGTAGAGAAACCAGCTAAGAGTAAAGCAGAGCTGAAAGCTGAGAGAAGAGCTCGGCAAGAGGCTGAGAGGGCCTCCAAACAGGGCAAGAAGGGAGAAACGGGCCAACAGGCTGCTACTGGCAAATCCAAAGCACCGCCCAGTGAACTGCAGCCAGGTGCAGTAGATCACTATGTTATAGTCTGAAAAATGTGCATGATCTAGTGCAGAAAGTCACACATTCTCATATTTCCAGTGGTCAAGAGGCTACCAGAGCATATCCAAGTGGACAACCCAGATGTTTTAAAGAAACTGGCCAAGAAGTTGGAAAGGCAACAAGTAAGTTACTTAAGTCACATTCAAATTAAATCATCTGTAAATATGTTAGATATTTGGTTTGTCCTCTGGTTTGACACTTTGACACATCCAGATCCTGTGTAATTAATTTTTAATAAAGAATGAGGGAAAAACTTAACGGAGAAATTAGTTAGATGTCTTGGCTCTGTTGGAACAACTTGTTACCATTGGACACATGGTGGTTTTTTAATGAATACAGTCACAAAACATGCCATAAGAAGTCTTGAATCTGTCGTGCAACTCTTGATGAAGTTGTAGCATTTAAAATGTACAGGATGGTATCTGTCACAACTGCTTAATTAAAACAGAAGACGCTATTCACTATTACAAATGACATTGAAATGATTTTTAAGATAATCAAAATCCCAGATGGTCTTATAGTACAAATATCAAGTACCCTTAAATTACTTATTTTCTAATGTTAACAGCAAACAATAAGGTTCTTCTACAAGAATACTTTTCTCAGTTCTTCAAAGAATTCACTGTGTTTCTCATGGAACCTCTCGTAACCATTGGTCTAACCGCATGTGGTCATGCCTAACATTTCTTCCAGACACCAGAGCACAGTGCTGTTACAAAGGTATAAGCTATCGGAGGTCTGGCTTTCTATAATGTGTGCTGTAGATATTTAGTGATGTTTTTATTATTGTTATGTGGCTAAATTTTCTCTTTGCCCCATGAAGACAGGTAGTATGTCAACAGAGATGTGTTTTACTGTTTGTGATGTTTAATAAATTGATAAATGTGTCCAAATTTTCTTCTAATTCCTTGTGTTCTCTCTTAATTAGCATTTGTTGTGTGTGGTTTTGGTTGTAAAGAACGGTGTTATTGTATTAAACAGTTTTTGGTGTTCTAAATGTTAACATTAACTTTAGATTAATTCTTTTAGTGATCTTTTTCTCTGTAGGTATGTTCAACTTCAAACATGAATAATAAGTTGCTTTGCATCTGCAGTGATTGCACTCTAACCTCACAGAATAAAATGTTTTTGCATTGGTTAACAGTTGAACCTAATATGTTTCAGATCCCTCTCCGGTCGGACTATGGCTACAAAGTCAGTCTGTTTTCTCATCTCCACCAGTACAGTCGCAAAGCCCCCCTAACACAGCAACTCAGGTAAAATAACAGCACAGAGAATAAATGACCAGTGTTTTACTATTATCTTATGCCACTTTCTCACCACATCAATAAATCTCACTGATTGCCTGTTAACTTTTGTTTCCTTTGCCAGCATTCCCTCCTCAGTGATTCATCCCGCTATTGTTCGACTGGGTCTCCAGTATTCACAGGGCATTGTGGCAGGGTCCAACGCTCGCTCTGTCGCCCTGTTGCATGCTTTCAAACAGGTACATCAGATACAGCACTCTGGTGTTGTACAAGAAAGAGGTGGCTGTGTAATTATGTCCTGACTCAAACAGTGAAAGTATTGGACACTTCTTAGTCCCGTAAAATGTTAAACTTTGCCATAAAAGAAAGCTACTCACAGAAACATCTGCATCTGGTGTTTTATCTGAGCAGATTTAGAGTGGACAAACTAAAAGCCATGGTTGTTTTGTTTTTTTTCCACAGGTAATAAGGGACTATACAACACCTCCAAATGAGGAGCTCTCCAGAGACTTGGTCAACAAACTGAAACCTTACATCAGGTACAGAAGTATTATAAATATATTCCTGCATCATTGAGTCTTGATCAATATAGAGTCAAATTTTTAAACTTGGCAAATGCAGCAGGAAAAAAATAAGTTACCTTTTTTTTTTTTAAATTTCTTTCAGTTTCTTGAATCAGTGTCGCCCTCTATCTGCCAGCATGGGAAATGCAATCAAATACATCAAGAAGGAGATCTCTAATATTCCTAGTCAGTGCAAAGAAGAAGAGGTTATTATCATGCTTGTTTATTTTCATAACATAGTCACAGTTGAGTCTATTTCACATATTTCTCAAACCAAGTCTTATCATTTCACCTCTTCCTTCATCATTTATTCTCTGTTTCAGGCAAAGAGCAAACTGCTCAACTGTATCGAGTGCTACATTAATGAGAAGATCATTCTTGCTGCTAAAGCTATTGCTAAGTACGCCATAGAAAAGATCAGTGATGGCGATGTCATCCTAGTTTATGGATGGTAAGTTGTTGAAATCAGTCATCCAAGTAACTGTGTTGACTCCAGTGCAGTTTCCTCTTCCTGTCATTGCTTATTTCTTCATCATGCTTAAAAAACTCCTCCTGTCCAGACTACGTACGTCCAGACTTCTCGCTTCCTCTTTTTGCTTTTTCTTGCCCTTAAACACCCACTTGCCCCTAGTGTTACCACTGCCATGTATCATTTTCATGTCTACATTTGTTCAGCTCATCGTTGGTTAACCACATCTTGTGCGAGGCCTTTGAGAAGAACAGGAAGTTCCGTGTGATTGTTGTGGACAGCAGGCCTCGACTGGAGGGCAGGGAGGCCCTGCGGCGCCTGGTCCAGAGAGGCATCAGGTGCACATACGTCCTCATTTCCGCGGTTTCTTACATCCTTCCAGAGGTAGATTCAGCACACTCCTCATCCTTAAGACTTCTTATTCTGTATTGGCTGTTATTGCCAATTTCTATTTTTGGACAGTTCTGCCTTTTTGGTGATAATGCCTTGAATTTCAACCTTGTAGGTATCAAAGGTGTTCCTTGGTGCTCATGCACTGCTCGCCAATGGGTATGTCATGTCTCGTGTGGGGACATCACAAATAGCTCTGGTGGCTAAAGCCTTTAACGTGCCTGTGCTGGTGTGCTGTGAGACCTACAAGTTCTGTGAGAGGGTGCAGACAGACTCCTTTGTGTCAAATGAACTAGGTATGGAAAAAAAGTAACCACTAGATATTTGGTTTGCTGAATGGGTACACTGACACCTGCATAATATGTGTATTTTGTATAAAGATGTCAGGATTATGTGAAGAAAGAGACGACTTTCTCCTGTTTTTTTTCTCCAGATGACCCTGATGACCTCATTGTGACCCGGAAAGGGAAGACCCAGCTCGAGGACTGGCAGCAAGTGCCGCTGCTTGGCTTGCTGAACCTGGTGTATGACGTGACACCGCCTGATTTCGTGGATCTAGTCATTACTGATCTGGGAATGATCCCCTGCACCTCAGTCCCCGTGGTGCTGCGAGTGAAAAACGTGGACCTGTGAACAGTCTCCAGCTCACATCCATCTGAGCCAAGAGACACGACTGCCGATCTGTTTCTTGGAGTTTGTGTGCATAGATGTCAGCACACAACAGAACACACACATCATCGTGCTTTTAGCATGCAATAAAATATATCTGAAACTGCATAAGCTTTTTAAACAGAGTCCATGTGTGTTTTTATGGCAGGACTAAATACTTACAGAGATGGCATGTGTTGTGTGGAAGGAACTCCTCCATTGGTCAAATAGTTTGAGAACAATGCTGTAAAATGTTTCCTTACAGCACATTTTATTGCAAATATGTAAAACTGAATGTTTCCATTTTTATTTAACAGCATGCTCTGGTCTTAAACAAGTTGAACATGTTTCAGTTACAGTTGAATATAAAGTATCTCAAGGAAACTTTATAGTGACTATAAATTCTTCAGATTAGTTTTTGATAATCTGATCAAAACAGATGAGAAACAGATGAAGCTTCTATAAAGTTTCATATTGGGACATCTTCTCACAGTGGTATGTTGTTTTATTTTTCTCTGGCAGTCATTTTTAGGTAATGCAGCATTTGACACCTTCACTGCCTTAGCATTGAATTGACCCATTAATAATATTCAATGTTTGACATTTAGGTGACAGCTTTATAAAACCTGTTCAAATGTAGATCGACCTTATGTATGCACATTAATTTATGTGGTAGCTCAATCTGTTCTGTAGTCATTAAAACTTTGAACATAATTCAACATTGCTTACTTGTGAAGAGGCAGTTTGGGTTTTACAGCTGCTGCATCTATTACCAGCATGAAACGATCTTAATTATGAACCAGTCACATTAATGTTGATGGGAAAATTTTATTTCATGTGCCTTGAACATAACCACACTGTGACAGTGAAAACTGATAAACATTGTGTTGCAGTGAAGACACTAAATGTCCCAGTTCATAAACAAACCAACCGAAAAAAACCAGGTGAGCTGTAATCTTGATATGTCACATAACATTTTCTGTTACGGTATATGTTTAACATGCAATAAATATCATTACCAAAGTGTAAAATGCCAAATTTACATTTTCTTGAACATACATATGTCAGTTCAGGATGTATTTGTGTAAATTGAAATTCTGTCAGGATGTGTCTTGGCATGACAGCGAGCAAATAATTTATAGAAACACAAGCTGATTTACTTTGTCAGTCAGCATATAAAAATGGAGGTTATTTGGAACAGATCTATACCGCATGTGTTCAAATCACACACTTTTAAATTGCACAAGCCATGTAGTTAAAACAATAGTCAGTTTTAAAATCGTGCCTAAATTCATTGTAGCTGCCACATAAAGGGGTAAAAGATTTTTAAAAAGCCAAACATAACCTCAGACTTTACATAATAATTTTCCCTTAAAATGACTGTTTCATGTCAGTAGTTGCACATTAAAATAAAAACAATCAGCATCCATTCAGCCTCACAGGGATTTGGCCTTGCGTCTCTGGGTGACCCATAGCAGGAAAGAGATTACAATCGTGGATGCTCCAAGAGGTCCAAACACTTGAAGAGCTGGGAACTCCCCCTATTGTCAACAATTAAAAATAATAACTGAAAAATTCTAAAGCTCCAATAGTAAAACCCAGTAAAAATGGGAATAGGATTTTGGAATTGTTGCTGGAAGAACTGACCTGTCGCAGACATTTGTAACCATGGTAGTTGCCAGCACAGCTGCACTCAAAGAAGCCTGGACCATAGGGGGCGCAGATGGAGTTTTCAGGACAGTCCATGGCTGTGAATAGTCAAAGGTGTAGGGACAAAAGATCCAATTTATTGACAACAACAGACAATGCATATCTTTGACTTTAAAGCTCTGACTAAGCCCTTTATGTTCTCCAAAACAGTTTAAAAAAGCAAGGAATTAGAGTGACTTACACATGTGTCCAGTCTGGTTGCACATATTGTTCTGGCCTTCACAAAGACGATTCCCCTTTTTGACCTCAACTTTCTGCCAAGACGTGTTGCCTCCTGGACACACTAACTCTGCTGGCAAAATCCTTACAGAACAAAACAATAGAGTTAAAAAAAAAAAAAAAAAAAAAAAAAATACTCAAAACCAAGGAAAGGCTATTGTGAACCCTCAGGATACTTACAGATAATTTAAGTCAATAAATCCTTGAAATGTTGAGTCACTGATGTTGACTATTGGATTAAGTGAGAGATCTCTGCAAAACAAAACAGAAACTGGATTTGTTTTTAATGGACAAGTTCTGGTTTCGAACATGTTTATTTGTTTTAGCTCTTTTCATCTCTGTCTCTAAGAAGTGATGTATTTGTAGAGGGTTGATCCCGCCAGTTGGAGTGTTTTTTCATTTAGAGCCAGAAACAGAAAATCAACCAAAACTCCCACGGGCTGAGAATGTCAAAGAATGTTGTTACGCATGTTGACAAAATCATCTGTATAATGTACATGCTATTTATGCAAGAGGACTCTTATAATGTGGAAAAGGCCCTTGTAACCATATCAAATCAATATGTAAGTGGCACAGTTCTTGTTCTTTTAACTGAAACAAACAATAAAAAAAATTCAAGATAGGGATTTTATTACTTTGTGTACATATGTTCCTTTATGTAGGCTGTACTGTATAAAGGGTTACATACATAATTGATGATGTCGATGCTCCCTGAAGATAACCCACCCGGGTCAGTGAACAATTGGACAAATCCAACCTGATGGAACCAGAAGGGAAATATTTATAAAATGAGGGATCTGATTAACTTTAATATAAGATAATATGACCAAAAATTAACCAATCAACAAGCAAACAAATAAAATATTTTTAGATTGCTCCTACTACTGAATCTTAGTTTTCATATAATCTGTTTATTCACCGACTCTTACCATTTTTGTTGAACCATGAAGACAGCATTAAAACCTTACCCGATGATGCGTTCAGGGTCGTCTGTGGTGCCATTTTTTAGGCAGCAGCGTCCGTCAATCCGACCAGCGGACCAGGAGCAGAACTGGGCCACTGCCGTACCATTTAGGACTGTCCCTTCGCACAGCTTACATAACTGTGATTAATAATGATGACAGTAAATAAATCAACTCAAAACAACTAAAACAATATCACTTGATGTGGCAGCAAAAGCGTCTCTACGTTCACCAAAACGCAATTTTTTTTCAGTGATACATGCATGCTAGTGTCATTAACCTGTTGTAATTTCAGTTCAAATCTTACCTGCAGTTCAGTCGTGTGGCAAATCCCGTAAAAACATATATTAAAAACCAAAACAAGCACCACAGGTTTCAGCTGGCAGCTCCCAGCTTTCATTTTTGTCAACTGAGATCATGTGATCCTACCGTAGCGAACATGTGACCGGAAGCAGCGCCAACGCTTGTCCAGATGTCAAACTCAAAATTTGCGTTGCATTTACGCATGCACCCAAGCTAATAATTTGTAAATTAAACATGCATGTGACTTTAGTGACTTGAGTAAACGTTTATTAGTTAGAAAATGCTATAGTTTGTCCAAATAGTTGCTAATAAAATGAATTTGGTTTAATTTCTTGTAATGAGTGCATCTCAAACTTAATTATGCTAGCTTTTTGACCACATTTTATGTCCAAAATTAATGGCTTAAAAGTAAATATGTATTTAATATAATATTTAGGATTTATGACACAATATAAACTGTAATTCTTCCACCTCAATGAATTTTGACTGCGTTTCCCCTGTCGATGTGGGTCGTACTAAATGAAATAGGGATTGCAAGTTAAAATATTGAGTTATCTTCTTCATACTGTGACAAAAGTTCATATGAGAAAATAATTTGTAACACAATGGAAATTTATAGGTTGTATATACGATACGGTTCAAACATTATGCTAGTTTACCGATTATATTTGATCAGTAAAAAGTGAACCCCCCCCTTTGCTGAAAATTAGGTGGTTCCGTCCAGAAGGATTGTTGCATTGCCTCTTGATGGGCCACTAGATAGAAACACTGAACACACAATGGCTGGACGGTAGTGTTACAGCTTCCTTTTCGGCTTTTAACTTAACCTTTTATCTATGACTTTCCTCCGTCGCCGTTTAGACTTTTCGTCAGTTAATACAGGACACAGGGAAAACAAGCCAAACCACCACAAGTGCAGCTGTCCCCCACATATTTCGAAAGGTTTACCAACGGCTCTGCGACGTTGTGGGGTTTGCAGGAACCAACTGCAGCTATTATCCCGAAACTTCATCTGGTTATGCAGATGAACAGGTTTACCTGTGTCCGCTGAAACCCAGTCTGTACAGTGAGTGGTTGTAACTTATCACTTGTTACCTAAAAGTGGATGGAAAATCTATTTAACGCCAACAGGGAAGGTGTAATTACTTAACACTTGCAACATGGCTGCTGCGTTCCCGGCAGTGAGAAAAGTTTAACACTGACGTGGGAGAAGTTTTATGCGAATGCTAGTTGGTACATGAGTTGTTTGCCAGATAACCAAGCCGTCAGAAGTCGAGCTCTGCCTGGCACCGCTTTCCCCGGACTACCAGACCAGTGGATGCACCGTGGGAGAGCCGCCTCCTCCTCTGTAGTCACCGCCGACCGTCACTGCAGAGGACTTTAGTGGGAAATAGTGGTGTCTTCTTCTCCACCGTGAACCGAGACCCGTCGACTGGCAGCGGTCTCTGTTTCGGGCTAAAATGCATTTCTCCATTCCCGAAACGGAGGTTTGTTCGGGAGAAAATGGATCAACCTATGTGGTAAGTATAACAATGTGTGTTTTTGTTTTGCAGCCTGGCTTCAGCTGGACGCAGATCGAGTTAATATCAGATCAGTACAGCAGGAATTTTATTGTTTGTTATTAAATGCTGTTACACATTAATTTGCAGCAAGATTAAATTATCACTCTAAGGGAAACGTACTACCTGATTCCATTAAATCAGCATATTTTGAGTGCAAAAATACAATAAAAGGCTTATTTATGTGGCTTAAACAATTTAAGGAGGTGACTATATCACATCTAGAAAATAATGTGGTGAAGTTAAGAATGGGTCTCACTGACTTGTATCTTGATGTTAAACACAACTTTATAATATGTCCTATTTAAAGCAAGGATAGAGAAGTGACTGCGACTATTTGTTGTTGTTTTTTTAACTGACTGGCATTGAATTTTGTCATGGTAGATGGTTTCATGTCTTTCCCCTTTCTTGTATTCCTTACATGTATTTCACATTGGCTCCAGCTGATATAGTTCCATTTACTGTCAAAGCCACCTGAAGAAACCTGAGTGTGGCCCAGCCTCTGATTTCTCACGTCTGGCACAACAGACTGGCTTTGTTTGATGGGTTTGAATCAGCACTTAAATCCATTTGGAGATTTGACATTTACAGCCATGAAATCACAATAGTTTTTGTTCTACGTGTAGTACATTAAGATTGTCAGTCACTGGCAGCTCCATCATATTTCTTGGAGGTTGTCCAGCAGCCTGTGTACTTAATTTATTTCTGACGCACATTTTTTGAACTTGGGTTTTATTCTTCACTTTGATTGTCATTACGTTTGAATGTTACCTTGATATGTTTGCAGAAATACAGTGTATTGTTTAGAGTATAATTCACAGTGACATGTCAAGGACAGCTAGAGTAAAACATGGATCATGGATATTCTGTACCACAAGGACCATACATAGACATGAAGCAATATTGTTTATACCCTTAAATACTTTCCATTATCTAATGTAGGCTTATGATTTAGTCAAGCACTGGTGTGAATATGTGTCAACGAAACAAACGCAAGCGTGAACATGAGTGACTATGTTGCTAGGGAACAACTTGGGTTGAAGTTTATTTCCTGTCGGCATTGGATATCCAACACATAGTTTTTGTATGAAATCGTTTGAGGAAGAATCCTCTTATGCTCAACAGATGCTTTGAAATAACATCTGATTTCCATGTGACATTTAGGCATCTTTAATGTCACACACCTGCAATGACTTTCTATCTAGTTTCCATGTGGTCTAAAGAGAAGAATAGATTCTAGTTATAAGCTTATTGGTACAAAAATAAAATGTTTGTGTTAAGACTTAGAGCTGCTCCACGATGAACAAAATTAGCTGTGTAATCTTAGTTATATAATTTCACTGGAGAAGTATGAAAGCATGTTTAAATGTGCAGGAATGTGGAGGTTGAAATTGATTCAGTATAGTTTATTTTTCTTCCACATTGTTCTGCAAAGCCTGGTCTCGCTGTTGGATTCTCATGTGTTTTTAATATATGCATTACAGGTGCCTTCTCCCACACTTTTCTACCAGGCTAGACATATTTTTTTTTCCACCTGCACTGCAGAGGAAACTTTAAAGTGACTGCTTTTCACCTTTCAGCCGACAGTCCTGTGACTGTCATTGTGACCTTCCTGTAACCAGCCCACAGGAAGGGACTTGGCTTGATTATAATGCTGAGAGATGGGTTGTGTACCTTGGAACCAGCAGGCCACAAAATGTGCAGAGTTTGCACAAGGCTTTTTAGAATAACAAGGGCTGCAGTTTTTTTTTTTTTTAAATACAGAGCTATTCCTGTGCTTTCACAGACAAATCTTTGTCTCTTTTTTGGAGTGCTTAACGCTTCCTTTTGTCTACTGGGCTCATTTTAGTCTTCCTCTCTTGTTCACATGGTTTTTACTGTATGTTTTTCTGTGTTTGTGGGTGTGTAAAAGAGAGCTACTGTAAGTGTTGGTGACTCATTTACTTTGGACAAGGAGCATGTTGAGGCTTAGATATGAACTTCATCTGTTTACAGTTTTACAAAGGTTGGAGACTTTTCAAGATCATGTGGTTGTCAGACCACATCTGGCACTGAGCATTATCTATTAACTCAAATCAGGAAGGGATAAAACATAAAAATGATCAGTGGATCAGTGAAACTTTTGTTACACTGTGCTGAAGTTGAATTCTTGGCATTGTTCAAAGTAAAGTTGGGTATTTTGTGTTATCAAGCTCAGCCTAGTTGTTTCTGCATACTCACTGTTCCTTCCTGTGTGAATACTGTCTGCGTACACATCTTTCAGCTCATTTGTGACTCCTTTGGCCTTCCTCTTTAGTTCCAGAAGTTATAATCTGCATTTTCAGCTTTGTCAATTAGCAATGTGCAACACCATGCAACGGTGCAGTTAGGGGTCAGGGCGTTGACTTCTTTTGTTTTGACAGATGACCCAGCAGGTTGACTATACATATTCATCAAGAAGGGGAAGAGGCACAAACAGTTTGTGCCTTAGCATTTCTCTAAAAGTATGTGCAGTGAACTTCCTCTCAATCCCAAGCCAGAACTGTGAACACCACTACACGCCTGTTGATGCCAGCTACTGACTATATTTTTAATCACAATATTATCCAAATCTTTGAGTCATAGTCACCAGATCCCACAGAGACAGAATGGTTCCTATATCATGTTTTTAAGCCATTTAAACCATACCAGGATTTTGGTACGCAGCGTGGAAGGTTTGACTGTTATAACCAAGTTGGTATATCTTGTGCAAAACATCAGATTCTTTTACAGTTCATAGATGCTGTTGGGCAGACTTGAAAGATTTTCTCCCGATTAGGGCATAGCTAATGCATCACTTTGTTATTCATGCGGTTTAGTAAGACTCCCGACACTTAATGAGGCATCTGACATGAAAAATAGATTTACTTTCCAGCTCAAAACATGATATTAAGGGGATCTTTGAATGTTGACTCTGTATAGTGGTTTTGTGGAGGGGTATCCTGTGATAGCTCCAGTCAAAATATGCAAGAAGCATCTCAGAGAAAGAATTACAGTTCTCCCATGTGACACTTCTGCTTTTTGTGTTTATTGGCCTAATGCAAGCAGAATTGGTTTTGGAAAACCTGCAACAATTTCTGTTTTCCCTTTGGGCAAGATGGACCGTGATCGGGTTTGAATATTTCCCAGTCCCACTTCATTAGTTTAGTAAATGAAAACAAAGTGTGAAAAGATACTGAAACAAATTAAGGTGAGGCAGGCAGAAGTGGTTGTTTTGAAGTAGTTTCAGAGAAATCGAAAGTGTGCTCAACATACAGGACGTTAACAGTTTTTCTTGGTACTTCACCAGCTATTGGTTTATTTCTATGATGAACCTTTAACTTGGGCTTTCTAGAAGGGCACTAAAACAAAGCGCATAATAAAATTGTTCACCCAGAATCTTTTTAATATGTCCCCACTCTGTCCCACAGGCCTACAACATCCATGTCAATGGTGTCCTGCATTGTCGGGTACGCTACAGTCAGCTTCTAGGACTCCATGAACAGGTAAGCCATCACAATTCCCCTGTTACTGTCAGTGTGATCTGGACTTAATGTAAAAGGTCTACTGAACTAAACGCGGTTTAAATGTCACATCATCCACCCAGTGTGACCTTTCACTCGTCTATGGGCTGTACAGTTGATATGCCAGCCTCCCGCCACTTTGAATCATGACCATGGCGGCTCAAACTCTTGTGCTCTTTATTTCTCTAAGCCAGAGGAGGATGGAGGGGGTGGGGGTGGGGGACATGCAGAGAATGTTCTTGGCCTTCTGTTTGCTTCACCTGCTGGGAAAAGGAACTTACTCTGAAAAAGCAGTGTTTGTGGAAACATTTAAGTTGCCTGGTTTTAAGCATTTGCTGTCTGCCTCAGTGAAATTTCCCAGTCGAGGCCATTTGTTTGAGTTAGACAATGGGTACTTTTCTCATCTACTTGTTCGTCTGGAGTGCAATAATTATACCCAGTATTACCTGTGGAATTGATGTGGGGGGGGTTAGGGGTGCCCAATGGTTTGGAGCATGTGCATAATTCTTATGGGGTAAAAACTGTACAGCGGCACAGAGGTCGTGTGACTTCTTATTGAAAGTGTAGGCCTGTTATATATTATATATACAGTGCCTGACAAAAGTCTTGTCGCTTTTCCATTTTGTAGAAACAGCAGCTTGTAACCTGACTTAACTAATCCATTGTTTTTAGAAATGGCACATATGAAAGCTAAAACCCTCCAAAATTATGTGTAAAATCTACAATA
>JAQQZY010000017.1:17908359-17929164 GCA_030068375.1 Ostorhinchus rueppellii | reverse complement strand
CACACACACACACACACACACACACACACACACACACACACACACACACACACACACACACACACACACAGGCCATTATCTTTTCTTCACATTTGAATACTCACACAAAGTTTTACCCTGCTGGGACCTGTCCAGATGGAGTCTCCCCATCCCTCATTGTTTGTTTTCACCATCATTATTCAAATGTCCTCAGGTCTTCACTGTAGCTGCACTTGTTCTCCTCTCTCTCATACTGTTGTCCCTTGTGTCTCTCTCGCTCTCTCTCTCTTTGTCAGTTGTACGGAAGCTCCAGGAGTTTGAGCTACCTTATGTATCCATTACCAGCCTACGGAGCTCTGATTTCCATATACTCCTACGGAAAAGGTACCAACCGTGACCCTCTGAATTTTATTGTGTGCTTCCCAAAATGCTCTCCTCCAATTATAATTATAGCTGTGAATCATAGATCAGAGTGTTTTTAGTGTTACTTATGTAATCCTGTAAATAAGCAGGAAGGATATTCCTGTTTTGGTAAGCAATGCATTTATTGTATTCTTTTGTATCTTCTATTCAGAGGTGTTAATTATTTTTTTATCTGCACTGAAGCGCTTGTTTTAAATGTGTCAGGGCAGCGTTTAACTTAACCACGGGAGTCCTAACCACCTTCTGCATCTTCTACAAAGTGGCAGTTAATTTGCAGTAGAAACCAGAGTCATTTATTATTTATACTTTAATTAATTTTCCTTTAAACTTGCCAAAGTCAGCAGTTTGCTTCTGTAGGACTAATTGGCACAACATTGCAAAGATGATCCTATTTATGTTATTTTTTTAATATCATGTTTATAGATAATACTTTAATTGTAATATAGATCTAATTTAAATGTGCTTATGCTGCAACTTTAAAACAAATTTTCAGAAAGTTGCAGTATCTACATCAAAACAGATCTAGCAAGAAACCAAATGAGCAATTCTTAAAGAGCTTATGCTGTAATTATTTGAGTTAACCTTTTAAAGGAAGTATATTTACTGATGTATCTGGTGCAGAGTTACAAAATCATTTTAAGGGTATGTGGATTGCACAAGCTCACAAAGGTTGTGTTTCTTCAGGACTGTTTCTCTGGCTTAGGTTCAGTGTTTTCCACAGGTTATAAACTTATTTCAAGGTGGTAGATATTATAGGAAGGGGGATAACAGCTCTGCCAAATGTGAGGATTATTTCTGCTGTTTATAACTAAACCCATTGTTCTCAACAAACTATTCCAAGATGGCTAAAACAAGAATCCTCTGCTGTTCTATTTATGGTGAAAAATCCTTGCACATGCAGCAGGTAACTTTGGAAGCAGCTTAAAATATTATTGGCTTAATCATACTACTTGTTAGTAGATAAAACCACAACTGTCAGTCTGTCTGCTGGGAGTGGGAAAATGTGCCATAGTGTCATGAAATACAAAACCTTTCAGGCATGCAGAGGTGTATCTGTTTGGGTCGACAACCCAAAGAGTGTCTACACTGGAAAAATACTGATGCTACTTTTCCTTCAAGTCAGAATTCAGCAACTGTTCCCCCTCTCAACATAATACTTTTCTGCTTCCCTGTGAGTCTGTTCTTTCCTCACCCTGCCCCCTGCTGACTGAGGTACACAGGATGTTTACTTTCTTTCTGCCTGAAGGAAAGTCTTAGTCCCCCTGACCTAGTTTCACTTTGCGGAGAGGAAAATGAATGTAGAATTAACCAGTAGAGGTGTAGGAAAAAAACAGACCCTTAGTGTATGGGATCCAGAGGAGGATAAGGTTTGTCTAAAATGTTCAGTTTGGCACAAAAAAAGTCACTTTATAGTAAATCACAGAATCTTATAAATGTTTCTTTTATTCCCATGCATTGCTGATTACCCAAACATAAGAGGAACATATATATATAGTAGTATATCAGGTTTTTGTGGGTCAGTAGCAATATGACCCACAATTCATTCTCTTCTCCTTTCACACTCTCCATCTTTTTTTCGTTACCTGCTTTGAATTGCTGATGTGGTCTAGCAGCAAGATTTACATCTGCTTGAGCATTTTTTTCACCTCTTCCAGTTACAGACTGTTAAATTTCACGCCTGTTTAAAGGTGTTAAGACATGAAAACATGAAGACTTGGAGTAAAAAGTGCAGAAGGACAAAGAAGTACACTGCTTCGCTACAGTTTTCCAACATTTGACTTAAGAATAGATAATATATGATTTAATTCTGGGTTTTTTTCTCATTCATCTTGTCACCAGTGTTATTCTTTACTAAATCATTTTCTTGTGTCGTCTTAGATTTGATCCCTCTCTAAGCCCTGGCAGTCTGACTACAGTGTAGACTGTCAGATAGGATTTTATGCAGTTTTTTGCCTCACACTCTCTTGCACCCACACATCTCCATGCACCACCAACTGACAGCGCTGCTGCAAATACAAATGGCCTTCAGCCTCCACAGAAATTAATCCATTAGATAAATGCTTAAACTCAACATCTTATCATCTCCATGACACACTGAAGGAAAAAAAAAAATAACATCCAGAATTCTACTGTGTAAATTAATATTCGACCATGTAATGCAGACAGGAAGGAAAGGAATGGTTTCATAAGTTTGTGTAAGGTCTTTAAAGAGTAACTGAACTGTAGGCTGTCCCTGTGTTAATGTAATGCAGGTTTGTGGAAAGTGATGTGATGTTTTCCTTGTAGCTACTGGGACATGGCGTACGACGCTGATGTAATGGACAACAGAGTTGGTCTGAATCTGCTATATGCCCAGGTAAGAGCTGATCTTATAAAAGAGTTTTGAGATGACATACTTACCTGTGGGGACAAAACAGAGTTAAGATTAGAGGCGATTGCTGTGATCTGCTGTGCTTTGTTTAGCTTGCATGTTGCACCATCACAACAAAATTAAATCCTACCCCAGGGTTGCCATAAGTGTTTGTCTATCCCCATGAGCCCCTCCATTATCCGATAGCAAAGTCAGTGTGTTGTGACTTTGCTGCACCTTGAATCCTTGGCCTCTTTGTGTTCTTCTCTGATCCTATTAATAGTGGATTCCCTTTGCTGCGACAGCTGTGATCTGTCGTATTAAGCATTTTTGGGGCGGGTAGTTTGATTAAAATCTTGTACTGCTGAGCTTTGTTTTTTGTGCACCAGAGGCATGTTTGAAAAAGGAAATCAAAGAAAAATAAATGGTGTTTGCCAGCATGTGCACTTGTGCTTGTTTGTGTTTTGTAATTTGCTGACCTGCAGTGTACATGAAAGGCTCAGGGTGAGACTTCTCCCAACACGGAAGCCTGCTTTATTCTGTTCACTGTGCAGAAAGATGAACTCGACTTCTTGTTTTTACTTCACCAGACAGTGTCTGACATTGAGCGAGGCTGGATACTCGTCAACAAAGACCAGCACAGGCAGCTCAAATCACTGCAGGAGAAAGGCTCCAAGAAAGAAGTAAGTAAGGACATCACTTGTAGATTGTTCCATCTCTGCATGGTCACTCGAATCCAGCTGATACCGGAAAATGTCTTTGTCCAAGGATGAATCTGTAGACCATGGCAAATGCAGCCTCCAGTGCATTCTATTATGCAATTAGCCTCATATTCCCATGACATGATTTTTTTAATTACCCCAATCCATCAGAGAATACCAACGTTCTTTCCCTGGGGATGTGACAAAGACGCCGTATATAGAAAAATTAGCCATCTAAAACAGTTTTCTTATGCTTCTTTCCAGTTCATCCATCTAGGTCAGACACTCAAATATTATGGCTATATCAAGTTTGATCCATGCATCACCGACTTTCCAGAGAAGGGCTGCCAAGTCATCGTCAGCGCTGGCAACAATGAGCTCAACTTCCACGTCAAACTGCCTAATGAGCAGATGAAGGAGGGAAGCTTCAAGGTGACACGCATGAGGTGCTGGCGCGTCACATCTTCTGTAAGTGAAATCGTGAGTGTGTGAAATTGATTCACCTTCAAGCACGCCTCTTATCTCTTCAGTCCTAAAAAAATGTAACTGGAATGTCTCCATATTATAAGGAGACGATGACTTCCAGCATAGAAGCACAGCCGCTTTGGAGAGCTTGCTTCCAAGCTGCAGAGACTCGTGTGTTTCTCGACTCCTCTCACCATTACACCATAAACAAATGTTAGTCTTGCCAAGCAGTAGTTTTTACTCGTACTACTCACAAAAAGTGCTGACTGCCACAGTATCTGTCTTCATCAGTCCAATTACACAAACAAGCGGCCCACACAAGGATAGTACTATATTGATCCACCAACACTACACAAACACCAGCATCTGTTATCTGAACTGATCATTATCTGTTGGCAAGGAGAGAATGTGATGGAATGCAGAGCGCCTCACTTCCTGCGACTTAGATTAATATCAACAGTAAATGACAGATGTTTCTTTCAGGTAATGAGACGGCATGATAAGGCAAAAGATGCTAACAGAGCAGAGGGCGTATGTTTAATGCATAGGGCCTTCGCATGTCAGCAGGAGAGCTGTCAGAATCTGTCAGGCAGCTCAGGAGACGATTGCGACTGAGTGATCGGACGTAAATGGGCTTCATGTTAATTAATCACAAGGTTTTCCCTTGGTTGCTGAGGTTGCCATCAGAGTCATGGTGGTGTTAAAAACAAAAGGGCAAAAAGGACTGTTGTAAAATAAATCAATCATCAATGTTCAACAAGTAAGTAGTGCCAAAATACAACAGCCAGAAATAACTCTGTGGCACCCTGATGTAAAAATAAAAACACTTTATTACCTACAAGGACATAATCGCCAACATGTTTCGACTACACAGCATCTTTGTCGGAGTATAATACAGACTACATATCCTTGACTCACCAGTTCATCCTCAGTGCATCATGGGATTCCTTTAAGAATGTCTGTCTGAAAAAGTGTCAAAAGAAAAAGGAGATGTATAGGTTTCTGTATATCTAGTCTTTTTGGACTTTTGTTTTTCATTTGTTCCATCCTTGTCTTTGATGATCACATGATTCATTTACACACATTTACATTTTTTTCCTTTCTTTTACCCAGTTAAATGTCTGCTACTAATTTTTTTTTCTTCAATCATGGTGTTATTTCACTGAAAACTGCATTTTCATACAACATTTGATTAGTATATATTGATTTTATTTATGAAAAACACTTTCAGGATGCAGATTTTGAGATCACATTCAGATGAGGACATGTTTGATAATCATGCAAACACAGTGCCTTGACGTTTAGCATATATTCACAATATAACATTGGTTAAACAGTAGTAAATTTGCAATTTGACTTGACAAACAAAGGTAGAGAACTGTTATCATAGTTCTTCCCTTTTCATTTAACTTCAGTGCTGTGGGAAAAAACACTCAGATGGTGCACTTGGATCATATAATGATGGGAAAACCCTGAACCACTGTAGTGTAGTTCACCATTAAGTGGGTAAGAAAAGACAAAAACACATCATAATAGATAAACTTTTAAAACACTCATTTGTCAAAGTGAGTGATTTAAAGGTTGTCCTGTACTAAAGACATTTTCTTTATAGAAAATCAAAACCTCCATATTGATTACATAAGTAAAGTAACCCTAAAAACTGAGCATGAAATGAGCACACAGTCAGCCTGCTTTTGTCTTTCCACACAGTCAGTCATCATGAAAAGAGGCAGCTTTCCTGAACAATCTGTTTTCACTGTGAATCGCTCAGCGAAGCTTTACATGCAGCTCCCCACATAATTTCAGCTACAGTTAAAACGATGAACATTTACAGATGCAGGACCTCATTTAAATGGAGATAAGGGGAACAGTTCCCTTTTGTTGCGTTTTACTGTGGGAGCCGTGCAGTCATTATATGAATCACAGAAGCTTTTATGAGTCTCCGAAGTTCATTTGCGCTGAGATCTGGACACATGGTAACACATCGAAAATTAAAATGCATCTTGGCTCATCAGATTACATACTGAGCCCCCACACTGTCGAGCACAGTGATTAATTCCTGAGCTCATTCTCAGAGGTCAAAGTCATTTTAATGAGCCCTTTCCTCTCCACCAAACTATTCAAAACATCTCATTTGGTGCAGCGCTACAACCCCCCTTGTAGTCAAATCTCAAATTGCATCTGTAAAAACATGTATAAACACTCATTGTGTGTGTGTGCATATATCTGAGGCCTGTGTTTTATCTGCATTTCCTCTTCATGTTATCTTTGTGTGGTGCGGGGGGAAGTTACAGTTTCCAGGAGAGGCATGGCTAGTCTCTGACCCAGAAGGAATAGTCCCAGTCACTGCACAGCACCGGCCCCATGAATGAGGAATGAAGGCTTGTACTCGGGGAGCCTCTTCTGTCTTTTGAGCTTTATATTTAAAATTCTGTTTTTGTGTGCATTCCTGTCACGTTTCCTGCGGTAGCAGTTTAGTCTTCTCCAGATGAGGCTGCTTGTCATTTGTGATGCAGCAGCTGAAGAGTGACAGTTGAATTGTAGAATAGGAATGTGATTTCAGCTGCATCCATGGTCTTCCTGTCATGGAGGTGAATAGACAACTCATCCTTCAGCTGAATGTAGAAATAGGAGTTGAAGCCATCCACCTATTATCCACCACTTCCCCAGGTCCAGGTTACAGAACTGAACAGGAGTTAAAGATGTATATTGACTAAACCTGCCAGAAGACAAACAATATTATCAATAAGGTTGGAATTCACATGGTAACGCACAATGCTATCATAACACACCTGTGATAGTGATAGTGATTTTGCACTGCCTGATTGGTTGCAAGACAGATATCTATGAGAAAGCACAATGTCTGTGTAACTGAAACCCTAAAAGTGACTAAAATTATGTGTTTGTATGAAAACCAAGATGGAAGGGAAGTGCCTACCTTGAGCTCAGAGCATACGGAGCCGCCTGTATGTGTTATTAGTCCAATAATTATTAACTGGTAAAGTAAAAAAAAAAACTGGCTAAGGAAGCTGTTTAGAGTACCTCCGTGTCTTAATAAAATATCTATCTGACCACAGTGTATCAGAGAATTAACGGTCCACACGACTCTGAAACTGAGCATTTCTGTATATGAGATCAAGTTGGAGAATATTGATGACACTTTAAAGTCATGCAAGAATACACTGCTATTTAAAACACAAACAAATATTAATCAACTCATATGAATACAGAGTACGCATTATACCCTCCATAGTTTAGTTCTCTATTTGTTCTTTTTTTATTTATTTTTTTAAATTTCTGGCAGAATTTTTGCGCAATGGTGATAAAACCAATCCAAAGGTGCTATGACTACTTACTACTTATCTATTTTGATGTGATAGATAGCTGACGAAGGAAATGTATTTGGTTATGAATCTGACACTGAAAGTAAGGAAGGGGCAGGACTAGATAAGCCTCTGCTGCTTTCTGTCCCTTTTCAAACTGTGTTTAAGCATTTATTCATATGTTTATGTTAAATTTAGTGTATTTTATTACTTTTTCTGTGACTGATGACATTAATTGGTGCATATATAATTGACTTCTTGCTTTTATTCATGTTTTGTTTTTTTTTTTTACTTCAAAGTTGGAGACAAATTATGATGCAGTATATGTCCATGTTGCTATTCATACCCAGCGTTGTGGTATAACGTTTTGTTTTTCTAAAGTGTTCTGTGCTATAGGTTTGTAGCTCAAGAATCCACATCCGTTGAAACAATGGTAGATGAAGCTGCGGTGCTCTGTAGTTTCCTGGTGTCATTAGCCAAAAACCTTTCAGCATATTCTAATTCAAGCAGTCTGAGAGGATATGAGTTCTGTGCATTTCCTCCTTGCCTGTGTTTTCAGGCTACCGCATGATTTAACAATTTCAGCAAATCACAGGCAATATCAGAAAAGTGGAATTAAATGTGAATGAAAGCTGCCTCTAACATTCACTGATCAGATTCAAGTAATGTAACACAATTCTACTGCTTAGCTCTGACTCAATGTGAAATGTTGGGGGAAAAAAATGTCAGTCTGTCTTTAGATTTAGATTTGGACTGTGGGGAGAGAGCTGCAGAAGGAGTATTTCCTCTGATTTTGGCTCCTGCAGCTTTGCTACCTCCAGATATTGTGTTAATAAGTAATCATGTTGTTTTTAAAACAAATCTAAAGAAATCCATAATGAAACTATGCTAAATTATTGCATCTGTTTTTTTCTGGTTTTGCAAATGTATAAATTGTAATATTTTTACAGTGGGAATGGACCCCAAGAAGAATAGTCCTTACTTTGATGGAGACTAATGGGGATCCTTAAATAAAGAAGTAGTAGTACGTAGAAAAGTGATTTATTATGGATTTAGATCAGAAGTTCCCAAACCTTTTGAGCTTCAGCCCCAAATGCCTCCTTGGACCCTAATTTACAAAAAGTCATCTTAAACTGCACAATGCCTACGTTTTTACCGACACAACATTGTCAAACATTGAATAAATGCAATTGTTGTAAAGTTGATCACAATTCAGTGCATAACCTCAACAGCCACTTCTAATAAATTATGTCTGTTAATTACATAACAGCACATCAGCAGCAGCAGACACACAAAACAAATAATTCAAACGCTAACCTGCTTTAATTAGGAAGGTGAATTTACATATGCCATATTGCTATTACAGTTGTGCTTGTATGTTTACATACCCTGACAGAATGTGCATGGGATGGTGTTGGATGTTCAACCATGAAAATGACCCAAAACACGAGGCCCGACTTGTCATTGGCTACAGCAGACAAAAGTGAAGGTGTAGGTGTGGCCATCTCACTCTGCTGACCTCAATATGATTGAGCCACTTTGTGGAGGTGTCAAACATGCACCTCACGCAAAAAACCCAAAATCTGAAAGAAACTGAAGGTGTTTTGTCAAGAAGAATGCGTAGCTTGAAGAATGAAGACTTTAGATCAGGGTAATTTGCTCTTTTTAAATCATACTGACAACAGAAATTAACCAAACACATTTGTCTGATAATAAGTGGCTTCATCCAACCACTAACCGCAAGTAAAAAAAAAAAAAAAAGTTTTTGTATTATTATTCATATTCTCTAAAAAACCAAAATGGCCAAAAAAAAATCATAAATTCTGCTAAGGTATGTAAACTTATGAGCGCAACTGTATATACTGGTACTTGGTGACCCAGTTAAACAACTGAACATCCCAGTTTTGGTGATGATCCAAAGTCTATGGAAGGCAGATTCTGATGATGATGATGACGGACGACGACGAAAAAATACTCAATAGCTTTGTTTGTCATTACAGCAAGTCCCAGTGTCCAATGGTACAACCAACCCCTGCAGCTCGGCCAAATGTGAGGTCAAACTGGAGTTGGCCTTCGAGTATCTGATGAGCAAGGACCGCCTCCAGTGGGTCACCATCACTAGTCAACAGGTGTGGATCTGATCTGACTATTTTGTTCCTGAAAGATGTTCATGCACAAATAAAGGGCAAACACTATTTCCGTTTTGACCGACTGTAGTTTGTGATTGTAGGCTATCATGATGAGCATCTGTCTTCAGTCTATGGTGGATGAATTAATGGTGAAGAAGTCAGGAGGCAGCATTAAAAAGGTGAGTATTTGAAGTACGGTAACTAATAGGCCTATCGGAGGTGTATCTGTATTGGCATATATGTCTGATTTCAGCTAATAGGACACTTTCATAGAATATGTAATAGAGAACAAGGTGTTTATTTACTGATAATAATAAAGTTATACACAGAGTCAGCCAAAATAATTTATACACATGTTAGGAGAAGATAAATTTGCATAAATGTTACAATACCAAATTTATTCAGACAATACAAGATTAATACAAATTACCTTTGGGCTTTACAATTACAAAAGGTGCTCAGAGTGGGGGCTATGGGCTTCCACTACAGCTACTGCTTGGGTAACGTTGGCCAAAGTGTCCAATGGGATCACTGCACATGCATTTTCAACTTCTCGTCTAAGGGCCTCAAATTTCAAGTACCACTTCAAAATGATCTTGCGTTCCTAAATCGACAATACCACCACCACCACCACCATGCTGTAGACGTAGTCACTTTGATGCTACATTCATGAGGGTGATGCCATCTGTTGGGAAATCATCGTAATATGATCAAAGTTCGAAAGAAGTATCCATATGAATAGAAGTACTTATACCAATGAAATATTTATGCAAGTTTTTCTTTTGCTAAAAAAATAAAAGAACAGCCATAATTTACCTACAGTACTCTGCAAATGTCTTAGGTTTGTTGTATATGGAAGATAAGAATGACATATTATAAAGTACATATACATTTGTTGGTCTCTGCAAAAAAATAAATAGAAGTGAAGGAACATTTAAAAAAATTAAAAACCTCATCTTGAACTCTTCTGAGCAGACAGTTTGAGATTTATTGTACTATCTTTTTACCATTTTGCACTGTTTCCTATTATTTGGGCTACTTTTTGTCATGGGAACAAGGCAAAGGTCACACTAAATATTGACTGTTGCCCAGAGAATTAATTTAATCAATACTTTTCACACTATTTTTATCAATATTTTCTTTCTGCTTCTTAATAAAGAGACTGAGAAATGTAAATTATATTTATTAAACCCTGGAAAACCATCATAACTAAAGGTGGCCCAAGACTATTGCACAGGACTGTATAGTTTACCTGCCATTTTAAAACTATAATACTTTTAACATATTATATTATTTATATCTTTTCACTATTTTCTCTGCTGAACTCAATAATCTACTGGATTCTTCACAATAATGTTAAATACTGAGTGTTCTTGCCTTCCCAGATGCTGAGGAAACGACACAACGGCTCCATCCACCGACCAGACAGTCAGCAAGCTGTGAAATCTCCCCCCCTACTGGTGAGAGATGGGACTGTTTGTTTTGGAGTTCATATGAGCCTCTACTACATGATATAACCTTTCCTCTCTATTTGGATTTGATTGCAGGACTCTCCCGACCCGAACCGCGAACAAATTGTCAAACTCTCAGTGAGTATATTTATAGAATAGGGCGTGCGAACCAATACTGAAGCAAGTTACTGTACAGCTGGATCATGTATTCTAACAGCATTAAACCTGATGGAATAAATCCGTCTGCTACTCAGATCTAAGTGTTCTCTCATTGATTGTTTCATCCAGACCAAGCTGAGCTCCGTGTCCCTCCGAGGGATCAGCGCCTCCAACTCGGCGAACGACATCAGTGGCAATGATTTCCATGGCAACTACGCTTTCGAGGGAATCGGGGATGATGACCTGTAACCCCCACCACCACCCTGATCGGTCCACTCTCCTCTTTCCATTTCCACTGTCACCAAGCGGGACGACAAAGATTCCAAGCTGAGCTGAGCCGAGCTGAGCAGAACAAGTGTCTGATTCTGCAAGATTGTAGCTTCTTCCTGGAGAAATCGCTGCCTTAAGCTCATCCTGATTTGTATTTTCCTTCTGAGCGTCATATTAAATCCAAACATTACTAGCATGTAAAGCTGCAGGTATTGAACAGAGGACCCATTCTGTCTCACTTCTATTATTGTTTTATTGATACAGTTAAAGGTACAAAAGTAAATTAATATATTATCAGCTAAACGCATTCTTCCTTTAGTGGCTGCATGGTTTTTTTTTTGTTGTTTTCTCCAACCAGAGCCAAATGTTTAGTTAGACCTGGCACTAGTGATAATACCACAGAACTGAACATGGATTGTTCTCAAAAGAAGTCGTCCAGCAAATGTGTGGAATTTGATCTCAGTCAAGTGATTGAAACTGTAGATTTTTTCACAACTGCTTACCTACGTTGGCTTGGCTTTAAACCAAAATGTCTTGTTTTTTGTTAGTGATTCTCTGTGTCGTGCTTTTCCATGCGCCACGTCAGTAAACGGTGAAGATAGTTTTCAGTTCGGGGCAGAGTCTCGCATACGGCCTTCAGAAATAGTCTGACGCCTTAACTTTTCCTTTTCTGAATCACAGGTTCTCATCATTTAACAGCACGTTTGTTGGGACAGCTTCGAAGTTTGCCGTTATCTTTTTTAAAAAATTTTTTTTTTATAAAGAGAATCTCGCAGAACTTGACCGGAGGTCGATTTGGCCGAGCTGCTTGCACTTGCTGAACCCGTCATTTTGCACAGTATTACAGGTGGAGGTGAATGTTTGAGTGGACGCTCAAGCATGACTTGTACATTGTGTGGAGATTTCAAAAGGGGCTCTGCGATTCCATCTATGATTTTTTTTTTTTTTTTTTTTAAAGCAACTTTCTAAGGTCTCTCATAAATGCCAAATTATAGTTTACTAAAGCGTTTTGCACAAAATAAACATAAAAATTACGTCACTTTTTTATATTATGTACATGTAATTAAGCATTCTGAACATTTACTAATATCTTTATCATCATAGCTTATTGTAATCAAATAGATCAAATGTAATCTAAGCTGTATAGAACAAAAAATGTAAATGGACTAACACTTATCATTGTTTACATAATGTTTAGGGGACTTTTTAGTTAAAATGTAAAGTTTACAGATTTTGGTTCTGATTATCTTCGTTGTGTCTCTTCGGGGCCATTGGTCTGTCGTAATTTGTACGTTCAGTGTGCCAATCATCTCAGAGGATTCAGCTGAAAAGGTGCTTGGTGAACACTATTGCTGGAGTGAAAAAACTTAATTCAGAGCAGGCAACAAAATGAACATACACCGCTGTTTTTATATATACTGTACGTCATTCCATTTGTTCTCAGCTTTTTTTTTTTTTTTTTTTTTTTTTTAAGCTGCATCTGTGTTTTAACGCGTCTAAATGTTAAATCAGTGCCAACAGCTTTACTCACTGGTTAGCCAGAACTGTAAACAAAATAAGTGTCTTTTCTTTCACTGCTGTGCTTTTTATCCACTGCATTTTTACAGTAGGGAGAGCTTCTCATTTCTCTCTTATTGCCAATATCAAGTACATGAAAGCTGCCAGGTCCTGGGTGTCTAGATGTGTACGTAGGTGCCAAATTACACTTTCAAATGTATTTTTCATCAGGATCACAAATGTCAAATTTCATGGATACTGTACTGACTCGACTCATTCCACTATTCACTTTGATTTTAGTGCTAAGGTCGGTGGGTCTGTTTGTCATGATGCTAAAATAAATCTGAAATTAGATCATCCTGTCATTCTGTCGGTTTATGACTGCCTTAGATGTATTCCTCTTTCAGCCTTCGTTTTGCAGTTTCAGAGTCTCACCATGAAACATAAATGTACCGTTATGAAAATGCAACTAAGATTGAAAGAAAAATCAGTACAAGTCTTCATGTCTGACATTCAATGAAATGAATTCCATGTTTATTTCCAAATCCTCACCTTAAGGCATTTATGAGACACTGCATAAAGACAAAAATGGACACTTGAGGGATGTCAGTACTAATCAATGGGGTCAGTGCTCCATTGTGACATGGCATGTTGGCAACCTGAAACATCTCACTTGCATATAATAGTTATTTCACAAATTCCCTAATATTTTCCCATGGTAACTATGATATCACACATTCAAAATAAAACTACTCTATATATTAAAGTATGCAGTTCTAGCAGTGTATCACAGCCACATACAAAAACAACTATCACACTCACATGCTTACTAATAGTGTCATCTTTTTTCAAGTAAAAAACAACATGAACGGGTTAATTTCACAGTAAACAGTAACCAGACACAGACTCGCTCAAAAGACAATCCCAGAAGGAATAAATTAGTCTAGAAATTGAAAGGTTTATGATATGTAGCAAGTACAAGTTAGTGGGGGGGGGGGGGGGGGGAAAAATGCAAATTTATCATTTGACACAAAAGAGCCCAATGCAACAGTGTATGAATGTGCTTTTAAGACTGAAGAGAGCATCGGGAAATGGTTGTGCATGTTTTTAGTATAGAATAAATATTTGCCAACCTTTAACTCTTCCATGTGATATTTCATAATAATCCTGAGTACTTTGGCAAAATGGACAGCTCAGGATACAGAAGGTTATATAAGAGGTTATACCTAGTTTACCAGTATATCATGAATAAAACTCCAGCACTAGTAGTACATACGTTTGTGAATTCATCTAAAGACATGCCATTACCAGAGCTTGTGCCCTAGTGCAAAGAGTGCACGATACTGGCCCTTCCAAGGACACAAAGCTGCACTGTGTAGTCTTCAGAAAACCAGAAACAGTAAATATTTAACACAGCACATAAGCCTGCTTAGATTGTTTTTTTTTTAACCTTAAATTACAAGTTGTAACCTTTAAAATGTCATGAGTGTTTCACTATCAAATAAAGCTACTTAACTACTAAAAAAAAGCTATTAAAAAAAAAAAAAAAAACACCTGACCTGAATCCTTGGCACTGACATTGTAATAAGATAAGACATCGTCATTTAGTCTCCATCATAAAAACAAGCCATATCTAGATGATAATGGTTAGTATTTGTTAAAAGAAAGGGCTTTTGAGTCCACACAGTGCAGCTCTAATAGTTCAGGCAAAACTGTGCATGAGTCCCATGTATTGATAATATTTGGTAAGAAGAGCAGATAGTTTTCCATTTCCTACTATAAAAAAAAAACAGATCTGTGTTATGAGGGGGAAATCGTAGACAGTGTAGTGTGATGTAACATACAGAATCAGACACAATGTCTACAGACTAACACAAGTAGATGACAAACTCTAAATAGAAGATAAATCCATCTTAATCCAAAAGGCATCAAAATATTCTAAAACTTTTGTAATTGTGCGAGATTCTACAAATAAACAATTAGCAGCCTCTGAAGACATCAGACAAAACACTAAAGACCGACACACTAAAACAATATAAAGGCTCTGTGAAAAACCAAAAAAACTGTTGCTGGTAGCTTAGTTTTGTTGAGTTATATTTTATACAATCTCAAGTTTGTAGCACGAGTGTATTGTCTGATTTTCCCTCGGCATATACTGCATATCGACCCCTGCTTCTTTCCGGTTACTCTGAACACTGGCTGCAGCTCCCATCCCTTTTCCTACTTCCTCCTGTTCATTACTGCTCATTGGAACTTTGACCCAGTTGTCTGTAGCCAGGCCGTGTTTCTTCTGATGTCGTTTGTAATTGTCCCAGTGCCCAGTGGTGTAGCCGCACTCCTGACATTTATACGGCTTCTCCCCCGTGTGCCGAAGCATGTGCCGCTTCAGGTTCATGCTCTGGTTGCAGCTGTAACTGCACACAGCGCACTGAAAGGGCTTGGCGCCTGAGTGCACCCGTTGGTGGCGCTTCAGGTTGGCTAAGTTTCCACAGGCATAATCGCACAAATGGCACTTGTAGGGTTTCTCACCAGTGTGCACTCTGTGGTGGCGCTTGAGGTTGTCGAAGTGCGCTGAGGCATAGTCGCACTGTGGGCACTTGTACGGTTTCTCACCGCTGTGAGTTTTCATGTGCCGCGCCAAGTGATTGGGGTAGTGTGTAAGGAAAGGGCAGGCGGCGCAGGTATACACTTTGTCACTCCGCTCACCGGGGCTGTTAGGAGAAGACATCGAGTCTTTAGTCAGCATTTCAAGGGTACACTTGGCACATATTTGAGCTGAGGAGCCGTCCTCGTCCTCCAGGACAATACCACACAACCGGCAAGTATAAGGGAAAAGTGAAGGTGGCAGAGCGCCATCTGCTACGCCCCCTCTGGTCGACCTGCCGCTGCTGCTGCTGCTACTTGTGTTCTCCAGTAAAGGTGGAGGCTGATGTCCAGGAGCTGGATTGGAGGCAGGAATGGGTGGGGGGGATGCTCCCTTTAACCCATCAAAAGCTGATAGGTAGTCACTGTTCTGGGCTCCTAAACTCAGATTTGAAGTGGGCCGTGCCACCTGCAAAACTTCAATAAAAAGCAGAAATGAAGATATGTACTCATTGTGTGTTTAAATACATAGGATGTGACATTTCTACATTAAAATATATGAAAGTTATTATACAAATACTGTACATTATATCAAATGTTTCAAACAATCTTAATCAGTGAAATCTTTGTCATTACTTTGAGTCTTTTTCACAAACGAAAATGAACACATGCGAATAAAACTGACCGCTTGAAATTCAGTGTATTCATTTAAGTTCAATCATGCAGTATATATTTCTAGGGATTTTATTATGAAAGGTGCAATGGATGGCACTTCACATCTTTTACTATTAGTCTGACAAACATCTAGAGATTTAAATTCCTACTGTGTTGTTAAGTTATGAAATTGGGTCAAGTTATTCATTATTCAGAAAGCCATACATACCCTTGGCCGAAGCACCAGGCTCTTCCTCATTGGGCCTTTGTCCTGTCACATGCCTCTTGAGGGTAGTTTGCCCACTGGCAGGTCGAGGCGGAGGGTCCTGTCCTGTCCCCGCAGAGGGCACATGCATACGCTGATGCCTCTTTAGGTTGCCAAGGGAACTGCAGGCAAAGCTGCAGCTGTCACATTTGTACGGTTTTTCCCCAGTGTGAATGCGCAGGTGTCTCTGCAGGTTAACCAGCTGGGCTGAAGCATATGTGCACAACGGGCAGTTAAAGGGCTTCTCCCCGTTGTGTGTTTTCATGTGACGCTTCACATGGTTGGCGTAGCGTGAGGAGAAGCCACAGAGGTGACACGAGTGCAGTTTGGCAGATTTGTCCTCCGCTGTCAGTGCCTTGTCACCCATCCCGTTTCTCACCGCTTCACTATCAATTTGTGAATGAGAACCTGAGCGAATACCGCTAATGCCTCCAAAAGCTGAGCAGAAGTCTGTACTTTTGGCTTCCCTGGAGGCTTTGCAGCACCTAAGGCAGTACGGACCAACAAGGTCTATGCCAGGTCCCAGAGGTTCATCACGGAGCTGGCCACAGCCCCTGCAGGACAGGTAGGGAGGAAAACTGTGCTCCGACTGAGCGGCTCTGCCCTCGTCTTCCCTTCCATTGTCAGTTGTGCTACGCGAGTTATCTGTTTCACTTTCCATGCTGAGCTGGCTGTAGGCAGGGCTCTCTTCATCACCCAGAGGATACACAGCGAAACCAATCTCAGCAGCGACGTCTGTGCAGAAAAACAAACAAAACCATTAGCTTCCAAACAATGGATACGTTTCACACCGACTATGAATTAAACAAACCAACAGATTAATGGCATCACTGACATCTCACAACTACTCACCCATAACTAAACTTACATTCTATTTACAAATAAAAAGCACAGACCTTATACGATAACCACAGAAATAAAAAAATACACAATTAAACAAACTAATCTCTCATCTACACCTGTAACTATGAAATATGGGTTCATGATTCTTCAAACTCAAGCACCACCATATAACAAATGATGGAGAAAACATTAAAAGTTAAGAAAAGTAGAGAAACTACTAAATTTAACATTTATAAAATAAACCACATCTGACACTAGTAAAATAACAAACATATGAAGACAAACACATCGTTCAAACTCGGCATCTTCCTGAAAATCTCATTCAACAGTTCAAACCAGTTGTGAAATACAGAAAACAGCCATAATGTTACACAAAACGCTCCATTTCAAACCTGCAGTGTAAGACAACTTCAGCAAAGCCAAAACGTCTCTTCTGTAGAACAAAGAAAATCTACAACATTTGATACTCACTGTGCTACTAGCAAGGTCAAGTGCATTTTAGATGTCGTTCAAGAAGTAAAAACAAGAACAATGGTGCTTTTCCCAAGAGGTAAAAAGGAAAGCTTCCAGACTTCAATCACATGGCTCTCTCTGACTTCAGCTTGTGAAATGGATGAGTAAAAGAAAAGCACCTTCCTTCTCAGAGTCTGAGAGGATGTGAGCAAGGCGAGACTCGACACTGCCCTTTTATCCTGGCCCCTGGAAACCCCTTGTGGATGATTACCACGCCTAATGATAATGATGATGACTATAATGGTGAGGCTGCTGCTGCTGATGATGATAATGATGATGAGGGTAGATGATGATGATGATGATGATGATGACGAAGGGGGAAACTATAATGGTAGTGGGGTAGTGGGAGCAGAGGCAGCCGCAGATGATGATGATGATGATGAGGGTAGATGATGATGATGATGATGATGAGGGTAGATGATGATGATGATGATGATGATGATGATGATGATGATGATGAATAAATGCCCTCTTATAATGGTGTCCTTGATGGTAATGGTCCTATTTTTATGACCCTTATATAACATTGGTGTCTCAGCTCCTTTCTCTACTTTTCCATTTTTTGGATTGCTTTCTCTGACAAAGAGCCATGCTGGGAAATATGAGCTGGTATTTCCATCTCTCTTTGTGTGGCACACAGGGGCTGCACTTCATCACTAAGAGGCAAACAGTAAAAACCTGCAAGACCTCTTTGTGATGTGGCTGCTCTACCAGCGAGCCACCATCATTTCCTTTTGTACCGTCATTAGAATAATTCACATTGAAGGCAGACTCCATTTAAATAGTAATAACAAGAAGTGAAAATGAGAGCTTACACAAAACGTAATGAAACTATCATCCTTTTACCAAGTAACTACAATACAACCTGTGGACCAAATCGAAATATACAATAAGGGCTGTTCAGTGTGAGTTTCACATTCCCTTCATGGCCTAAGTAACAGACAAATGTGGACGATTTGTCAGGAAAATACAGACACAGAACACATACAAGAGTGAACATGAGACATTTGGGAAGGGTTGACTGATTATCACAGCCAACATGAAGCATTTTTAAAGCTATCAGTAGGGGTATGTTTTTATCCAATAAATGTAAACTTAATTAGGGCTGCGTAATTAATCGATTTTAAGTCAAAATCGGATTTTAAAATTAGGACGATTTTTTAAAAAGGAAATCATCAAGTCAATTTCATCTCTTTTGTGCCTCCGGACTGTGCCCCTCCGAGCCGCACGCTTGCAGGCTACCGTAGGCTCCTTCATCCATTTGTTAGAGCGGTCTTTCACAGAAATCTGTGTAATGACCAAATTTGTGTTAAATCTGTGATGGGCCCGCAGTAGTAATAGCAATGGAAGCCATGGTTTCAAGCACAGACCCTGCAATTTAACCCTTTATGCCCTGAGCCTATTTTGGCCATTTTTAATATTTTTGATTTTGTCTCTATATACCACAAAAAAAAATGTTTAACATGCCCATGCTTGCTATCTTTTTTTCAGCACAACTTCATCTATATGAAGAGATCATTATTTCACTATAACGTCATCACGTAAAGAAGTATCAGCTGATCTGACCACTTTTCCCAGTTTGTAAAATGGCAAACATATAGACAGAAATGCAACGCCTACCATCCCATTCCACAAGTATAAGTGCACGTTTATACTCGGATAAACATATTCTCTACTATCAAATTAAAACAATCATATCTCCGGTTTTCTGGCCCCAAATAAAAACTCGAGAGTTTCAAATCCATACTTTCAAGTAAAGTTGATAGCAGTGCTCCATATGACAGTTTTTTTTGTTACAGTGCTTTAAATCATCAGCCCCACAGGGTTAAATATACCCGCATGGGGATCACTTCTTTTACATGGTTCAGGTACGCATGACTGATGCCTGTAACTAACTTACATTGGTATCACTTCTGTGTGCCCATCGTGTGATGCTATCACAGATTTGAGAGAAGGAGCAGTGCCTTGCATTGTGGACTGCTCACGAAAATTACTTGCTGACTTCTGTAGTCTCTCGTAGTTTTACCCAAAAATCTAAACTCTATAATCGAGTTTTTAGAGGGAAAATAAAATTGGGATTTTATTTATTTTTTTGCTAAAATTGTGTGGCCCTAAACTTAATAAAGTAGTACTTTGGCCACTTCTGTCTGTGGAGCCTCAGGTAAATGTCCCATCTACAGCACTACATGACTGGTTAAACATAGTCCACTTCAAGACATTTTAATGACTACATTCTGTTTTGGACTGTATTCCAGAACAATATTCCTAAAAGTTGTTTTCAAGTCTAATGAGTATCAGTATTCCAGAAATAGGCCAGCTCCCTCTTTTATTCCTTTAATCACCTTCAAGAAAACGAACTGCAGCATATCTGGAGGTCTGAGGAATCCAAATTTGACTTTAAGACATTTTTCATGGTGGCTTTGTTCATTTTTAACACTTTACATTCACAAAAGTAAAAGTACAACAGGCCTCATAGTTATTGCCTTAAATCAGACTTAACCATGTTTCAATCCAATGTTACACTTCCATTTCTCCAAGACTGTTTCTGCTGTCAAAGCTCATACCAGATCACCTTCAACCATCAAGGATTGCTGAAGGCTCTACTCATTTTGATCTCTGATATGTTAAAATGTTAAACACTAACCACAAATTTTACAAATTCTTTACAAAGATTTCCAAAGTAAATACAGCAGTATCAATTACTGCACCTGTGGAATTGTTAAGACCTTTGAGTGTCAGAGTTAAGGATTAATTATCAACTTTAAAATATTCACGACTTAATAATTCAGAACTTCATTTAGGAGATAGGGTGTCAAACATTAGGCCCTCCAAAAGGTTCAATCTGGATCGCAGCATGAATTACTAAAGTGTAAAAGCTACAAAGAAGACAGTGATTGCTAAGTGTGTTACTTGGTCTTGACGAGTTGTTTTGATCATAAAGTTAAATGCTATATTTTTCAGGTCCAGGTGCCTGTTACTGAATGCTTTGTGTCTTTATAGATTCACTGTGATCTTTAAGTTGTAACATACATGTGTAAATGATAAGCTGAGACATATTACAGTGGTACCTCTACTTACGAACGACTCTACCTACGAAATTTCCAGGTTATGAAAATCCTTTACGGTAAAATATTGACTCTACTAACGAAAGAAATTTCAAGTTACGAAAGGCACAATTATTACATGCTTTACGGTAAAGT
>JAQQZY010000017.1:17876252-17897266 GCA_030068375.1 Ostorhinchus rueppellii | reverse complement strand
ACTTTCACTTAAGTATGATGTTTAAAGAACACTTCAACTTTTACTCAAGTCAGTTTTTTGATATAGTGCTTGTACTTCTACTGCACTCCTCTACTCCAGTACTTCATACATCTCTGGTCTTCAGTATGTACTGGATGATGAAGCAGGTTAAAGAGGTCAGCAATAGCACAGAAAATCACATATATGTGTATATATATATATAAGTGCTTTAGCTAAATAGCAGAGACATGGGGACATCATTAGGGTCATACTTAAGGTGAAACCAAAGCTGTACCTTTGACCCATGTCATTCCACGTTGGTCCTTTTCCTCTTTTTTGATATCTGCCTTTTGAATAATTCACTTAAAATGCACCAAAGTCAGATGACATTGAGTTGTTAAGAGCAAAGGAACAGCAAAGTAAAGCAGGTGGTTGTTATATCTGTGTTTCTCTCTTTGTGCCTGTGTTAGTTATTCATCACAGTGCATGGAGTTGCACATTCACACTAGCGTATAGACATGCGTACACTGTGCATACAGTATATTCATAGCATGCAAACGACTCTTTTATGAGTCTGTCTTTGATGTTTGTGTTCAGGAAAAGGGAATCATTTCTATAAATACAGCAGCACACAGATGCAGTCTTTGCAGAGGTTAGTGATTCAGATCATGAGGTAGTCCCCTTGGAATATGGATGGTAGGAAAATGTGAGGGGGTGCACACTTTGTAAAATGTAGATACTAGTATTTGCATACAGAAAAGAAAGGTCACAAGTTTAACGTTGAATATGAAAATGGTTGTGAATCATAGTGTTGCACCCTGATTTTTCCTTTGAATTGTCGCCTGTTATATTATGTTCATATTCTTCAACATAAATTCATATTAACTTCTTTGTCGTTCAGGTGAAGCTGTTTGTGGTTCCTTTATCACTGTAACCTCTTTGATTTCTTCTGGTCTGAAGCTGGAAGTTTTAGATGTGTTCACAAATACTTCTGGTCTGGTCAGTTTAAATTCCTCTTGTTGTCTGGAATAAGATCAGAACCAGTTTAATCACATTCATCAGAAGGCAACGCCAAGGTGACATAATAGATCTAGTCCTAGAAATCAGCAGCATATTGTTTATTTGCATAGTTTTACTAGTCATCTTTAGACGGTACAGATATGAGCATGTGCTGTAGATATAGTACCTGTGGCCTTGTCAGACAGATTAGTATGTACAGATAATTTTCTAAATTGAAACAGTTTGAGTTGTGACTGGTTACTTTGTTTCTGTTAATAGTTTAGAAGTCGTACGTAACGTGAATGATAGTTGAATACAATCTGTCTAGACAATGCAAGCTTCTGTATGCATTTAGCTTTTGGTTGCGCAGAGCTAGATATAGAGCTGCACAAAACATTGTATCTAAAATATGAACACTAATCATCAGTTTATGATGCCAACTTCTGAAAGTCCAACAGTGTCTTTTCTTTACTCTTAAATTACTGTATATAATGATGTCCTGTTGCAAGAGGAGCCTACTATTTATGTTAATTTTAACATATCCTCAGGACTGGAACATAAATACAACACTAACTTGCGATCTCTGTGTAAGAAGCCTAGTTAGGCACTACGATGTTACAGAAATTCACATGCCCTGTACATCTGTGCTGATAGAATTCTAATATGTCTCCTAAGGTCAAAGCCCAAACACATCAATTTTAAATATTAAAGACTTCATTTTTTGTAGTTATAGAATGAACAAACACAAAGCTGTTTTGCATCTTAAAATAGACAATCTATAATTGCATTATACTAAATGCATAATCCCTTGGTCTGATCAAACACTTCCAGTAGAGAGAGTGAGCTATTTTAATTGGTCCAGGGTGAGTCTGCATGTATCACCTCATGCTCTCTTTTCTCTGGGGGCCTGATTATGAAAGCTAGCTACTGCCTAATGGAGACAGAATGAGTTGTCTGTGCTGTCTATCACTGCCTCTCCCTGCCTTACCCTCCATCTCCACAATCCTTTCTGTCAAACAGTCAGAACTCTGTCATCCATCTGCTCATGCCTGCGACCTTATTGCTCATGTGTTAGTCTGTATCATAGGAAGGCCAGGGAGCTGAGACCCCAAAACAAATTCCATGTTTTTTGACTTTTATTTTATCTAAAACAAAAGTGCTTCTAGGGTGTAATTATAGAGATTTGAGAGTGGAAGCACTTTGTTTATGTTTCATCTGTTTATGTGGGTTGCATTGTTGAAAAGTTGAAGATTATCTTCCAGTATTGTTTCTGCCCGGGGTTTATAGTCACTGTCAAAGGGTGCCAAACCTGCTTAGACTTGAATCCTTCAATTTACAAACACAAGAGGAGTAAACTACTTACTTTGTAATAAGTCTTCTTGTATGCAGAACATTTACAAAATATTGATGAGTGCCTAATGATGATAATCATCTTACAAATGAGATGACGCATCATCATTGTGGAGTAACAACATGATTAGGCCATGCAACAGACTTGTTATGTTATATGCAGCCTGAAGAGGAATTCACAGCTTCAGGGGAAAATTCTTAGATAACTGTGGGGATGGGGTTAACAGAAGTACTTTTATGCATTATTTATGTCACCACAGTGCAATTCTACTGAAAGTCAATAAACAGTATCCTTGAATTATTTCTGACCCCTGTTTAGATGCATTTTGCAAGTGTCTCATTATGACAAAATGATACTATGGATTTAAAAAAAAACTCATGACTATGTTTCTTTTCAGGATAAATTGCTACAGGCAGTGAGAGGATGAAGGACAGTCCACCAGTTCAGGACTAATTCACTCAAAGACAAGTGTAGTGGAGGTGTAGGAGGAAGAGGAGGAGGAGGAGGAGGAGGAGGAGGGAAAGGACCCTGAGAGAAAGTAAACCACATGACCAGTCTGCGGAAAGGATCCAAATTAGTGATGTTCCCCTCCGGCAGGGATTACCTCCTCCTCCCCGTCGTCTCCCTCTCCATCTCTCCCACCCGTGTACAGCAGAACAGCTCCCCAGCACCAAGACTCTGAGCTGCGAGAGCTCACAGTACTCACCCTCCCACACACACACAAACACAAACTCAAACAAACACACACTCTGCTGCATACTGCTCATGGTCGTTGGCCTGCTCTCCTCAGCTGCTGCTCCTGCTCTAGTCCTAGACCATGAAGAGGCCCAAGCAGCAGACCGGGCCCCTGAGCTTTCTAAACTTCTTCAGCAGAAAGCCCAAAGCGGAGCCGAGGCCAGAGAAGCCTGTGGACGCCTGGCCCAGAGAGGAGGTGGCTATTACCCTCACCCCGAGCGAACATCCAGAGCAGGTGAGAGGGATGCTGCTGGTCAGGAGGAACTAAAGCAAAGAGGGCATTTTTATTTTACATGCAGTCATGTTAAAAAAAAAACAAAAAAAACCTAAGTGAAGCATTTTAGTTTATTTATGCTTAGTTTGATGTTTTAGTTTTAGCTCTTGAAATGACCGTATACTGTAGTGTATTGTTCTTTATCCGTGCACTGTTTCCTGGTATTCTGACTGAAGACAAAAGATTCCACGGTATAATGTTTGTTGAGAATGGACTTTTTTTTTCTCTTTTCTTTGAGTGTGTGGATGTGTGTGTGTGTGTGTGATAGTTATGAATAGGCTTTTATATTGTTTGTTTGAATGGTTTTTATATTGTTTTTTTATACTGTAAATGTTTTTCTGTGTTGAAAAGTCAAACCAGGGTCAGGAGTTGAAAACTAGCGAAATGCTCTGCACTCTTTGTTCAGAGCATTAGATGTTCTACAGGGTTCCCACGGGGTCTGAAAAAGTCTTAAAAGTCATGTATTTACAAATCTGCATTTAATACCTTAAAAAGTCTTTAAAAGGTATTAAATTTGATATGGTAGGTCTTAAATTATGTTGCCATCAATTTGTTGGCTGTATTGTGTTAAAATGTGTCCAGGCTGCAGAGAAAGTCTACTGTCTACTGAGTCTACTGAGTTCCATTTGACAATTTCTAAAAATGAAATTAGGAACCAATTATTGCTAACTTTGCAGAATCAAGGTGTTGGAATAAATAAGTCAATGTTCTTAAATTCTAGGAGTCATAAATATTTACCATTATGGCAATGAAAAAGGCTGTGAAGTGGGCATTAAATTCTGTTCAAAGTATTTTTAAAAGGTCTTAAAAAGTCTTAAATTTAACTTATAAGAACCCTGGTTCTATGTCTGATAAATAAATGAATGGATAAATAAATGAATGAATAAATAAATGAATGAATGAATGAAAATGTAATGTCTAAACTGTGGTTAACTCATTAAAATATATCTTTGTGAGCCAATGCTTTCTGGTCTTCATCGTCGCCCAAGTTAATGTTTACACCAGTGGTTCAGCAGGGTGGATTTGTCAGATATGGGAGGAGGAAGTAGTGACATGTTTAGTAAATGGGAATTATTTCTAACTTTGATTTTATAATAGAAAACAAAACCCAGCAACTTAAAACCACCTGTGTTTTTGGTCCATGACAGACAGTAGAGCTGCTGTAAATGAACCTGTCACATCATCTCAAACTGGGACTGGTCTCCACAGAACAATTATTTAGTTATTTTTAGAGCTTATCAAGTGACATCATAAGTTGAAACCAATAATTCCACAAAATACTGCTTATTCAGGGAAGTGTGTCACTTCTTTCACAGGACTCAAACAGAAGTACCTCTGGTCTGTCTTTGAGATCCCGAGAGCATGAACCTCTGAATCTTTTGTCTTTAGTTGGAACACCCTGGGCTATTTCTGGTCATTTTTTTTTTTAGCTTACTACTTATCAATAGAGTTGAAATCACATGATTTAATACTGAAGCTTTATCTCAGGATGTATTAGCTTCTGCTTGCTTCTTCTTTCTCCCATACTGTAGTGTAATCTATTATTTCTATTATTAACGAGTAATTGCTTTTCTTTATAAAATGTGTTATTTTTATGGACAGCTTTAGAATTTGGTTGCAGTTCTCTGTATGTAGGAAGTAGACATAAATTGTATAATAATTTATGGTAACTGGCTTTGTAACTTTGACAGGATGTCAATGTCACAGCAGAAGAGGCTGGAGAATCAAGAGTTTCTGGAGCAGAAAGAGGAGAAGGAGGAGGTCCGGCCGCAGCAGCTGAGGTGGCCGAGGGTGGCGCTGCCACAGCTGAATGTGTGGGCGGGGTCAGTAGTGGCTCAACAGGCGTCCTGTCCTTCTCCTCCTCCAGTCAGGATCAGCTGTTGGATGAACATCTAGAGGAGTGCCCACTGTGCCTGCTCAGTCAACCACGTTGCCACTTTCCACGACTCACATCCTGTTCCCATCGGGCATGTTCGGACTGCCTCCGCCAGTACCTGCGTATCGAGATATCAGAGAGCCGGGTGGGCATCGCATGTCCACAGTGCCCTGAAACGCTGGCTCCACTAGATGTGCGCGCCATCCTGGATGACCGGGCGCTGCTGGAGCGGTTTGAGGAGTACCAGCTGAGGCGGTTCCTGGCTTCAGATCCAGATACACGCTGGTGCCCTGCTCCTGACTGCAGGTGAGAAAACTACTAAAAACATCACCATGCCATACCATACCAAACCATACCATACCATACCATACCATGTCATCCCATGCCATACCAAACCATACTTTAGCATAGCATACCATACCATATCATAGCATACCGAACCGTACCATACCATACCATACCATACCATACCATACCATCCCATACCATACCAAACCATACTGTAGCATAGCATACCATACCATACCATACCATACCATACCATACCATACCATACCATACCATACCATATCATAGCATACCGTACCATACCATACCATACCGTACCGTACCATAGCATACCGTACCGTACCGTACCATACCATACCATACCATACCATATCATAGCATACCATATCATAGCATACCGTACCGTACCATACTATACCATATCATAGTATACCATACCATACCATACCATACCATACCATACCATACCATATCATACCGTAACGTACCGTACCATACCATACCATACCATAGCATACTGTACCGTACCATACCGTACCATACCATATCATAGCATACCGTACCGTACCGTACCATACCATACCATATCATAGCATACCGTACCGTACCATACCATACCATACCATACTGCACCATACCATCCCATACCATCCCATACCATCCCATACCATACCATACCATCCCATACCATACCATACCATACCATACCATACCATACCATACCATACCATACCATACCATACCATACCATACCATACCATACTGCACCATACCATACTGCACCATACCATACTGCACCATACCATACCATACCATACCATACCATACCATACCATACCATACCAAACCATACCATACCATGCCATGCCATGCCATACCATAGCACTTTTACTTGTATAGCATATTTTACCAACACAAACTCTCCAAAGTGCTGCACATAGTACAAGTAGCTGCCACTATCATTATAGGTATTAAGGACATATATCAACCGCTGCTTCTTTTACCTGTAACTTTCAGGAAAAAAAGAACACTTCAATAAACAAACAATATGATAACATGTACGAGTGTGTGTGTGAATGCTCCTTTTATTCATCATTTATAGCACTTTGAACTTCTTTTGTATGAAATAGTGCTGAAAAAAACGGAGCCAAAAACACACATAGGATAATTTAATAGGGTCAACTTACATAATGAAAACTATTTGTCCTCTAGATTCTCTTTTTTATTGACGTATTGAGTCACACAGAGCCACTTCAGTATAATTACTTTAAAAAGCAGCCCCTTATTCAGCACTGCAGTGTGACAGCCCCTGTCAAAAGCCTGTCATCCCACCACTGTTCTTATGTTGTAAAACACAAAGCAGATGGTTTTTCTTTCGATGTCAGATTGATTGATTGAGCTTTGAAAGATAAACAGATGTTAATGTGGAAGCTCAATCAATCATACATTCAACAAAAGTTTGGAACAAACAATATGTTTTGCAAATCCTGAAAACAGAAGAGGGTTGAACGACCCTTTTTCATTTGTAGCTATACCTCTTAAAAATGCAGAAGTATCCGCACTCTTAGATTTTTCTCTGGGGCTTAAAAAAAACTCACTTTAAATCACTTTACTTTACACTCTAAAATAGCGATTATTAATGCACCTTGGGCCTGTTTTATTCTTAAGGTTGAAGTGTTTTCTCGCTCCCCAAGGATAATGGGCTGAAATGTGAATTACATCACGCAGAGATGTTTAAAGCTCAGATTTAGTTTGATTTCATTAAGGGGATCGATCTTAGACATTATCATAAATCATCCTGGGAGAAATTGTTTATGGATTTTTTTTTTTTTTCTTAAATGAGTGTAGACTTTATAAAACACAATGAAATGCAACCATTTCGACATGTCTGCAGTTAACTCATCCCTTCTGCTGCTGTTTGGGTCAGATATAGAGACTGATTCATTGCGGTGTAACCTTAAAGTTCACGGATGGGTAACAGGAGAGGGCTGCTGATGGGAAATCATGGTGTATGTGTATGTGTGTGTGTGTGTGTGTGTGTGTGTGTGTGCGTGTGTGTGTGCTCAGTGCTCATATTTGTAGTGAAAAGCATGTATGCTCAGTGGTAGACTGACTGTCTGCCCCGGCTGTCAGTGCTCACAGTGCAGCCGTGATGAATAAGTGGAGCAAAAATCAATATGCCAATCTTTCTGATGTTGTGGTGAATTAAATATAACAGAAAAACAAGATAGCTGGATTCTAACATTTGTATGACAAATTCACAGAATCATAGTAATACACATATTTTAAAAGTTTTTCACAGTAGAAGTTAGTTATAGAAAAAAAAAAAAAACTCCCACAGAAAAGAGCCTTAAGGGTTAACACATTATATAATACATGTCATTCAGTTATGGCTTTTGTATTCTCATGTTCCCAACAATCACACATTCCTCAAGCTCTTAGTGACATACTGCAAGCATTTATGGAGCTTATGTTTGCTCAGAGAAAGTACAGCAGAATACGCTGTTGTGTTTGTGTCCATGCATCCATGTGTGTGATTTTTGTTGGGTTTTGACTCCACTAGAGGTGGCTTTGAGATACATTTTTTACCCAGAGACAGAATCTGCAGTGGAAAAAAATCACTTTATGTGTGCATTTAAATGTTACATAACAGATTTTTGTCAGAATGATGGCACTTTTACCAAGTAGTCTTTACATTTTAGCAGTTTAAAATAGCTCCAGAATGATAGTGTACTCTGCTCAAGTCACATTTAAAAGATTATTTTAGATGTTATATAGATATTGATTTTATAGGATTTTTAGATATTCTGTTGTTATTGACTTTCCTCTGCTGATTAAACATTTTGCAGAACTAGTTTAAGACATGTTCTCTACATATTTCTATTCTGTCACATGAGCTCAGGGGTATGCAACCTGTGGCTCCGGGGCCACATACTGTACGGCTCTTGGGTTCTTTTCCAGTGGCTCAATGTAGCTTTGTCAAAAACCATATGGAAATAAATAACCCTTTTTTTTGCACACATTTTGTCATAGCAATGAAGTGATTCTGATGTTATGCAGTTGTAAAAATGTAGACTCCAAATTAATATAAAATAGTAGCATCAGCAAAATTAGACTACTTTTTAATTTTATAACACTGAAGGTACACTATAAAAAGTAAAACAGTGAATCAACTTCAACAATTTTGTTCAATAGGTCACATAAAAAAAATTAGTTGAGTGAACCAAATTAAACTGCATTAAATGTAATGTAATTTGGTTCACTCAACTAATTTTTTTATGTGTGACCTATTGAAGAAAAAATTTTAAGTTGATTCATTGTTTTACTTTTTACAGTGTATTCATCTGTATTCTCCATGGCAAAGAAAGCCTTCACTTGCCAGTTGATTTTTACATCAAAACAAAAATAATGACCCAAAAAAATCACTGTTTTCTTTAGCTTTGTCATTTCTTTGTACACTGTAAAAAGTAAAACACTGAATCAACTTAAAAAATGTCTTCAATAGATCACACATTTAAAAAAAAAAAAATTAGTTGAGTGAACCAAATTAAATTACATTACATTACCTTTAACATAATTTAATTTGGTTCACTCCTCAATTTTTTTTTTTTATGTATTGAAGAAAATTTTAGAAGTAAATTCAGTGTTTTACTTTTTACAGTGTAGTTCTGTAAACGCACTGAAACTTTGATTTATTCTCCACATATTCTGTACAAACTAATCCTAAAGAGCTTCTTAAAACAGTTTGAGGAAAGGTATAAGGGTATGTTTTGGCTCCAGACAGGTTTGTTTTTCTTTTTCTGGCCTAAAATGGCTCCTTGGATTGCGTAGGCTGCCGACCCATGCATTAGTTAAAACTTTTCTAACAGGCATAAATCAGACATTTGTATCCTGCAGCTATGTGAACATACGTAACTTTATATACCCTACATACGGTGCAGTGATTTATTTTAAAAGGTATTGGTAAAGCATTGATGTAGATATTTCATAAAGGCAGAACTAAAAGTAGAGCACTTTCAGATCAAAATTCAGATTTTACTGATGTGGGTAGCCCGTTGGATCCCTGCTGTTTTTAATCTGAACTTCCTCACACAGGTTCCTTTGATAGCTACCCTCAGATACCTGAAAATGTTTTTATGCATGAGGTCCACGCTTGAGAGAATAGCTTTGTTCAGTCACTATTTGACTGAAGTACCAGACACTGTTCACATCTAGTTTGTTGATATATGTATCAAAGTAACATTTAGATGGAAGCTTACCTATTCGCTTATGTGTTGACCTTCAGCCTGTTGAATCATCTGCCTTTCTGTTTTGAGGTTCCAGAGGACAGACCATGGCTGAGTCTTCACGTCAAAGTTGTCTTATTTGGATCCTAGAAGCCTCTTAATCACAGGCTTCAATTCCATTTGGACGTTAAACATATTACCTTTTGAATATTAAGATTTGTGTTAATATCAGAGGAATCAGAGTAGGTTCACAGACATCAAAACTCGTGTGATCATCATAATGTTCTCTGAATCAACCTTCGGTTCAGGTGTTGAACTCTGTTAATCACTTCTACAGATAATCATGTTTCTGCGTGTGATGCTTTGAGCAACAGATGTACTGGTGATAAACAGAAGCAACAACGATGATTTTTGTAGCCTGTTGCAGGGTGAATAAAAACTGTTATTGTGAGATGAGAGGAAATTCATTGCACCTGTTATATATTCCAACCAGACAACCAAAGATGTGATGTTTAAACCAATTGAATCCCAGCCTCAACAGGATGGAATAGGCAGAAGAGGCACCTGAATGCTGAGGCGGTGGTGTTTGTTCTATAATCTGTTGCTTATGCACTTGCTAGTCATACCCATTCTATTGTTTTGTGTCTGTTGTGTTTCTCTCCTCAGCTATGCAGTGATCGCTTACGGCTGCGCAGAGTGTCCCAAACTCAGCTGTGGCCGTGAAGGCTGTGACACAGAGTTCTGCTACCACTGTCGGCAGCTGTGGCATCCCAACCAGACGTGTGACCAGGCTCGACGTCAGCGGGCCCGGCACACTTCAGGAGGCAACGATGCCTCCACACTGTACGTCTTCAATGAAGAACCTGGAGGAGGTAGGACTGCCATCTAACTTATTCAACAATTTTTGTAAACAAAAGACATACGACACTTAAGAGTCTGATTCATGGACAAAATACATTTTTCTATGAGTGACAACAGCTTGCATAGTAGAGTGTATTAGTGAGTACAAAGGCCGGGTGGACTCATATATTCACTGTGTTGTTGCAGATGCAGAGGAGATCAAAGCATGCCCTCGCTGTGGTGCCTACATCATGAAGACCAATGATGGCAGCTGTAATCGTATGAACTGCACTGTGTGTGCCTGTCAGTTCTGCTGGCTTTGTATGCAGGAGATCACCGACGTGCACTACCTCAGGTGTGCAGCCACACGCCTGCTCAAAATCCAACCATCACAGCTTTTATTTTGAAAAGGCAATTAAGTAACTAATAGAATGAAATGACACCACAATACATTATTAAAATGTTTATTCATATTTTAATATCAGGTTTCCCAACCACTTACACAAAATGAAACATTACATATAAGTCTGTATTGAATTATGTTTTCTTCAACCTAGACAGTACAAGAAAGGGCTTGAAAGATCAGGAGAATTTGAAATTAATAAAACAGACTATATTTACATGTTTGTTTTTTTTTATTCTATGAAGCTATCTTCATAACATAAATATTGCTGTGCTCACACCATTCCCTGTCCCTATGCAGCAGATAAAAACTGACACAGTCAGCAAGCCACGTGCAGTATGTCATTGTTTAGAGGCTGCAATACTCAAACTCTTTGTCTGGCCTTTCATTGATTTTTCCAGTCCTGGAAGGCAGTCGCTGCTGACTTGTCATCAATTAATGAGCTCGGTCTTCCTCCATATTTCCATGCAGTAGAATATTTGTAACACAAGCAAAGAATCTGAACAGAAGCTGATTAGCTGAATATGATGAAACTACTTAATCTTTCTTTCTGCTGGTGAATTTTAAAATCTAAAAGGTGTGTTATTGTCTTCCTTCACCTTCTCTCACTTTGCTCCCTCACCCCTCCTCATTCTCACTCATCCATGTCTGACTTTCACACCACAAATTACTGCAGATGTACTCCGGAAGAACAAAGCATTTTGCATCTTGCAGCAATTCTGCCAGTTCAGAGTACCCGAGCATAACCTCCTCATCATTCACCTACTCAGGCTTTTAAATGCCCTGGGTGACATTTGCTGCTGTAAAACAAATCCATGCTTTGAGAAATGTCTAATTGCTCTAAGGCGCTATTTGCACCCCCATTGTCCCTGTATTTCATTGCAGCTTAGACAAGTAAAGTGTGGCTCAATTTGTCCTGAGCCTCATTAGTCAGCGTTGCATTGCTTTCCAAAGGAGCTGGAATTGCATGCCAACACCAAAGATTGATATTAAATTAAGTTAGTACTTATTTTAATGATTTTGTGTAAGCATATCCATGCTTTCAAATTTACATCAACGTATCAGATGAATGATTGTGTGAATTAAGGTGCAAATGGCTTTAATTATAGGAAAAGAGGGGAGGCTCAAATGATACATTCAGATGAGACGGTTCAGTGTCAGTAATGACACCAATGAGACAGGATGCTAATGTTGTCACATTGCTGGCAGAATTCATAATTTTTTTTCTTTTTCTTGATTTATTCCTCTAATATAATGTGCCATTAAACCTCTACCTTCGTGATAATGATGCCATTTGTAAACTCTACCTTGGTTGTGTTTTCTGTCTGTCTCAGTCCCTCAGGATGTACATTCTGGGGGAAGAAGCCATGGTCGCAAACCCGCAAGGTTTTGTGGCAGGTGGGCATGTTGCTCGGAGCACCAGTGGTCATCTCGCTCATCGCGGGCATTGCCATCCCGGTCATTATTGTGGGCATACCAATCTACATGGGCCGAAAGGTACAGAACAGCCTAGTACCCAGAGCAACTTTGTTCCACTAATGTGAACAGATGAGTTCAGCTAAATGATCCATTATGCAGAAATCTCTAGAGCGGGATGCAACTGTTTTGAAACAATGATTTATAGCAAATAGTCAAGTGTAAACTCAGTAGTATGTGCATGCCATTATGACTGTGTCTGTGATAGACCTCTATTATCGACCTTTTCCTGTCGTATAAGTTGGCGTGCATGCATAGAGAGATAAATAAATGGCAGAAATGAGTCATTTAAAAGAATTCCAATATCTAGTTTATATTTTATTTTTTCTCTTCTAGGTCCATGGTCGCTGTAAGAAAAACAATATCTCAGGAAGTAAGCACTACTTGACTGTGGCAAGCGGGGTAATGATGTCGGTGTTTGTGTCGCCTGTCATAGCAGCTGTCACAGTGGGTAAGAATATGACATGGCCACCTTTTGCTTTGCACCTACAGAAGTGAAAATAATATAGTTTTATTTAATACATTTTCATTAATATTACACAGTGTCCTAAAACACAACACTTGAAGGGAGACAGTGAACATCGAGTATATGCTAATTATTAAATTAATAAAAATACATTCTATCTGATGTGTAGTTTCTGGCACTTTCTGTGATGAAAATTAAAGATAATCAAGTATAGTTTCAGATTTCCTCATCATCTTCACACGCGAGCTTAGACTTATAGACACAAAATAATGAAACTTACCTTGTCTTGGCCACAGTCTATGTTTCTATATTCAAACACAGGAGTCAATTTTCTCACATATATTCAGTGCAGAGGGTGATGTGAACATTGTGATGACTCATTGCCCACTCTGACCTGTCTACATTCCACGCTGTGGCAGGAATCCTGAAGGCTTTAACAGCTTCTCAGCTTCTTTCTGCAGTGGCACAGACACACACAGTAAAACATATATTTAGCTCCAGTGTTGTTTTCACCCTCACCTCTCACCTCTGTGTAACTCTCACAGCTTCCATCCCTGTCTCTATGCTGTCTCGGTTTTATTTTCATTCCTCACCCTGCCCTCAGTTAGCTTCTTACACACATTTTTAGTATATCCCTTCTGGTTAGTCTCCTTTATTCCTCATACTTTACCGCTCTTGTTGTTTCTCTCATGCTGACTCAAACAAACAAACTCACAAACACGGCCTCTTGTGTCCACTCTTTCTGTTAACTGTGCGGTTGGCAGGCTCATCCTCTTGCCCTGGTTTTACCCTGGTGCTGAGTCGATAGTGTTCCAGTTGTCCCGCTGTGTTAATGATGTCCCTTTGTCTGCTCTGTACTCTGCATTGTGCACCCAAATTCCTATTTCAATCACAGGTTGCATAATCACACAGCAAAGCAAGGCTTCTCCTCATCAGTTTGGCAGTTTAATGAAAGTACTTTTGTTAAACTGATGGAGTGGCATTGGGGAAGAATGGGGCCAGTTTGCTCTTCAGCTGATTCTAATTCTTACTTCTGAGATTGCAAAACATTTACTGCAATAATGATGTCAATCCACAGTGAAGCAGGAGGGGCTCCCTCCTGTGTTTATTTTGGGTTTTGCAGTCATATTTTTTAATTCTTCTAGTTTACATATGTTCTTTTGTTACGTAGGAGTCTACAAAATATCTGGAAAAAGCATGATTTTTTTTAAAATGTGTAAACCTCCCATAATTCTTTGTTTTGCTGCAGGTGTAGGTGTTCCTCTAATGCTGACTTATGTCTATGGGGTGGTCCCCATGTCGCTATGTAGGAATGGCTGGTGTCGACCGCAGAATGAGCCCCCTGAATCTCATAAGATCCAACTGGAAGACTTAGCCAGCTGTGAGTCTAGAATTTACTACTATAGATGTTGGGTGTTCTGAAATATCACACATTTATATTTAAAGCATTGTGATTTTTTTGCTCCAAAGTACAGTCTGATCTGATAAAGTTTCAACTTCTCTTATAGATCTTCTATTCTCTCATGTAGTCAGTGACCACTGGACGGGTCAGAATAACCCAGCGCTCAGTGACACCAGCGTCCAAGAAGTCAGAGTAAGTGTACAGGAAGTGGGCGTCCTCCCAAGTACAAGCACGACACCCCCAGAGCTAGACAGCTATGTAGGAGTGGATGAAGCCACAAAACGACATGGATACACCCAGCAGGACGGCCAATCAGAATGCGAGGTGGTTATAGTGCCTGACAGCAAGCTTAATGACACACAAGCACTTCCTTTGAGGTGAGTGTTGCCTCAGGATTTTATTTTTCTGTTTGAAATGGTTTTCCTTATGACTTTTATTGTCCTTTTTTTACTATAATTCATGGGTTTCAGACTTTTAAGACGGTGTTAAACTCTGTGACAGAGACTTTCAATAATAGTGCCTCTCTTTTTGTTTGTTGTTGACTCAGGGATGGAACCAATATTGAGGTTCGTGTGGAAATTGAAACCCATCCCAGAGGCGCCCGTCAGTCCAGTCTAAGTAGCATCCTATCTAGTCGAAGCTTGTCAGTGGAGTCCGTCGGACAGTCTCAGTCCCAAGATTACCTGTGTGCCTCAGAACTGGAAGACAGACGAGAGGAAGGAGGGGAAGGAGAGGAACAAGAAGGACGAGAGAAACCAGGAGGGGAAGAAGGGACGGTTTTCCCAGTCTTTGATATGGACGGTGTATGAGGTCCTCCAATGCAGGCTCTGCGCTTGGTTGAAGATTAGTCAGGTTTTGTGGAAATGAACAAATCCATGTGCTGACATGTCACTGGATTGGCCTGAAAATCATCTGCCACGGCCACCTCCTGCTTCCAAGACTGGCCCTCCCACCTGTTGCCTTCTAGCTCCAGCCTCTAAGGAAGATGCGGGTTTAGAGAGAGGAAATGAGAAAGATGAGAGCGTGTGAGTGTGTATGAGACAATTAGCATGACTTTGAGACTGGAGGGGGAGAAAATGTAAAGCAGAAAGGATAGCACCCATCAGTTAATCTTAAAACAGAAGTGACTAAGAGCATGTTAACTGACCAGTTCAGTGGGGGTCAGCCTGTTTTTATTTTGTTGTCCTTTCTGAAAGAGACTACCTTACTCCCCCTCTTTGCTGAATCTGTTTCATGAAGCCCTCTCTTTGTCTTCTTTTAGTGACCTCACATCCCTTTCCTCCCTTTATCAATGAAGAGACCCCCCTAGAGCATGAGTTGTTTTATGGGGAATTCAGAATTTAACATGCAGCTGTCTTGTCAGTGAGTTCATGTAAAGCTTTTCAAGCTAACGCCATTCTGCAAGACAGTAGGACGAATTCTTTTCTACCAAAAACACTTTTAAAATGCAGTGCCCAAACCTGAGTTCAGTAACCTTAAATAGATGGCGCATGCTGCACTGTTTGATTACTCTTTTTTTGAGAGAAGTCCAGTTGGAAATGTTGAAATGACTGTTTACAGTTCAGACGTGTGGAAACTGTTGAATCCTGAGTTTCATCTCTATTGGAGTCAAAGGTGCTCTGTGAAATTTGGTATCAATGGTGATCAGTGAATGAAATGAGAAGAGGGTTTCAAATTAGTTGAAATTATATCTTTAGTCTCAAATCCACAGTCTTCCAATAGAACAAAAATTCACTTGTATACTTTTAGTTTTTTTCTTTTTTCATAGTTTTTAACAGTGCTCTCTCTAATGCATACACAGATCTACATTAGTGGCATTAACAATGGCAACAACACTACAGTCTTTTTCCAAGGAGTCTTTAAAATTATCTGCATGATTCTCCTACTTGCTGTGTATCCAGGAAAACACTCATATATATTTACTGTGTACAGACACAGGCAAGCAGAGTCACATAGTCACACTTACACACTCACATGCTAACTCGCCCAGCAGTCAGTGTAGTTGCAGAAGTGTATGTCGAGAGCATTAATCTAAACTCAAAGACCCTCTTAACTGATCACAGAGCACCAAAATGACAACAGCAGCATGCCACCTCAGGCTGAACTGTAACCCCTTCTAGATCATTTACAAGAAATACATGACTATACCTGCACTGCTTAGCCTCCTGAGTGAAATATTTGTGAGATGAACTCAGACTCGAAGTGATAACCTGTGCTGGGTTGTGGGGAGATATTAAATAAAGATTTCACCATGAAGGACAAAAACTAATTGCAGATTTTTTCTTTAGTAGAACATGTGAGTGCGACTTCCCTTATAACACATGCAGACAGGAATAAAGAGATGGAAGTAAGTCGAGTAGTATTTCTTTATTTGTCTAAAATAATGGTTCATGTTCATCCAACCAACCTGGTTATTTACAGACCACATACGTCCATCACTCCCTGTTGTCATGATTTTGCAAAGAAATGATTCCTAATGCGTTTATGTTACTGATTTCTTTGAGTTTCAACTGGTGGTTTTTCAGTTCTGCAATCTGTGCCGCTATGTCTACATTTGTTGCTTTTGTAGGGTTGAAATGAGCACAGATTTATGCAAGACAAATATGGTCCAAAAAACGGAACAAAATTGGTTATAAAGGGTAAAGTCAGGACTCTGTGTGACCCCTGACCCCATGACAAGAAACAGCATAGTTATAAACATCTGACATGTTGAATGAAACTTGGCATAAAACATCAGAAAATTAACGCAATAAATATCTGAAGTAAAGAGTTAATGACATGTTAAGCACAAATGGAGGCCGTATTAAATACTACGTCTTTAGTTTTTACAATTAGTTTGTCCTTGTAAGTTTTGTTTTTACTGCTGTACATACTTCCCATATCTCCAGATTATATCTTAATGCAGAGGCTTGGAAATGTGCATACAGTATGTGTGCTCATTATAACTTTACTAAAGGAACAAACCTTATCTTGGACAAGGACCTTTGCACAGTGCTGTACATACAGTTTATAGCAGAACTGGAACTTTTTATTGTATCCGTGAAGGAAACATACACATTTCTATTTCTGTGTACTCTTTTAGAAATGTATATGTGGTATTTTTCTTTCTAAATTCTGAAATCATACTAAGACATATCTTTCAGATTACATTAATATACTTTTTTTTTTTTTTTTGAGAAATTAGCCTTTTTGTTCTTATGGTTGTTTCTTACTTGTTCTTCTAGTATAAAGAAACAGCCAGTGCAGTTGTAATAGGGGTTTCTTTTAAGGTACTGGTAGAACAAGGATTTAAAAAAATAAAACAAAAAACATTTTAACAAACATTTGGTTAATTTTATTTAAGATACATTGGTCTACAAGTTAAATGCCTCCAGAATATAAGTAATGAAACTTTACTAAGCTTGAGTCGCTAATATAGAAAAATTAAGTCAAAAATGCAGGATGTTTGTAGTTTCCAAGATACCGTTTTTGTCAAAAATGTGAGAATTAATGAGAGTTTGAATTTTATTTGAAAGGAATGTTTGTTTGTCTCCTTCAATAGACTGTCTGAACATTATAATACATTCACTTTACACGACCTTTCTATAAATATATTGTATAAATGTACATAAATCAATATATATGTGTAATAGTACTTCATCATGTAGATATTATTCAGGAAATTTTATCTCAGAGATATATCATCTAAAAAAATTGAGCAGAGATACTTACTTACTTACCCTGAAGCTGTGATGGTAATGTATATCCTGTAGGGGGCGCCAACATACAAAAATGCACCCTGTGAGCTTTCATTAAAAAAATTGGTTGTTGTTTTTTTTTGTTGCCTGTAAATGTTGCAAAAACATATAGGATTTTCCATAAATAAAACATAAATATTTCTAAGTATATATCACATATTTTGCCTGCACAAACTAATACAGAACAGGAAAAATATCTGGTGTTGTGGCTAAATTTCAGCCACTGATTTCATAATAAGCTCAATAATCATAGAAAATCCTAGTAAATTAAAGCACAGTTAAGGGCACGAATGCCAAACGTCAAAGGCTCCAGTACAGCCTGAGGGATGAATTTAAAAAAGAAAAAAAGAAAGAAAAAATAATAGTATAAGAAGATATGAATTATGACAACTCCAAATTCCAAACTCTAAAATTTTAACACTATTATAAATATTACTAAAAGTTTTGTGCTTTTGTAAATCCACTGCAGGCTGGATGGTTAAAGTTGCATTTCAGGTTTATTAAGGTTATCCACATATTTATTTATTTGTTTATTTGAATGGGACAGTGCATATTAATGAACATTAAAATCATGTAAAAATGCCGGATTGCAGCACATTGCTAATTTCCATCTGTATTTTGTGAAAGGTTGATGTAAAAGTAAACACTGTCATCATTGAATAGAACTTTTTTGCACTTAAACAAACAGAACATTTTGGAGCTGTACTTATTTATGGGCTATTATGTTATTAGTTTGACACCCATGGTTAAACTTCTTTGTTTACACAGCAAAATCAGCTGTGTAAATTCAACACAGAGACGTAAACTCAACACTTTTAAAGTGTCTATACTGGTCCACGCCACACGGTGACAAAAGTACACTTTTAAAAGTGTTAAGTGCTTAATACTATGACAGAATTTGGCCAACTCTCTCAATAGTAGATTTTTTAACACTAATCAACAGAGCTCATTGTTAAAATTTCCCAACATTGGTGTGCAGTGTCAAATATTAGCACTGTCAGTGTTTACTGCTCACTTGTATAATAATGATGTAGCAATGCAGGGGTTTCCAAGGTGAGGATCATGAAGGGCAGTTCATTCATCCTAAAATATGCTCTTCTTTTGAAAAAGCCAAGCCCTCTCTACTGACACTACAATCATAACTTTTCAGTGACAATCAAGTTTGGCATTGTTCTGCCTACAGGTTTGACTAACGGTGTCAAAAAAATGAATAAATAAACATAAAAAAGGACAATAAATCTTGTAAAACAGACAGGTTAACCTAAATAAACATTAACACAAAACCCCCTTGAACCCCTGCACATAGAACAGAACCAGAGGTGGACAATCCCAGCTCCATAAAGTAAAAGTACTGCCATGCATTTGTTGCAACCATTCACTGAACCAGCCCATTTTGACAAACACATCTCCTCATCCTGGCAGATGGATAATCAGTGGAATCACCTGTGTTAAGTGAACAGGTACAACCAATACATGGCAGGAGTTTTACTTTTACCTCTGAACAGAACACAATGAATAAAATGTCCACAATGTAATGGGGCAGACTGGTACTAATCATCATTCTGTGGAATTGAATTTTACACTGCATCCGTGCAGAACTTTACACTGACTTTTAACTCTTAGACTTCATAGAGTTAAAAATACTCTGTCTGGGTTAAAATAACTTGAAATAGACACTACATTTTTTATTTACTGTGTACAGATCTGCATCACCATCGTTCTAAAGTTGCATTGTAGTATAGTCATAGATGAATGACTTTATTGCCCTGATCTCCTAGAATCCTAGATCCACTCCTGTTGTAGTACTGTCACTGTATCAACATCTGCACTGCAACTGAAAGCAAATGCAGAAACCTATAAATCAATGGCATTTCAATATATATTTTATCAATATGTGCGGTGAACTAGTGCAACTGTGGACTCCGGAGGGTTAAAAGCTCATAAATCCTTACATGCATTGCTGTGTTCAGTGCAGATTCCAGGACCAGTCTAGTGGGGTGGCTTTTCACTGAGGCGCACCTTTATAGACGCACCAGCTCGTCGAGGTTACAGGACACGCCCTTAACTTTGGAAACGGTGCATTTTGTGTGTGTGTGTGTGTGTGTGTGTGTGTGTGTGTGTGTGTGTGTGTGTGTGTGTGTGTGTGTGTGTGTGTGTTTCACCAGTGTCTGTCTGTGGGGAAGGGGACGCGTGGAGGAGAGTGGATCTGGGTGGGAACTTCAGTATCACACAGTGGGCTGTCTTTGCCGTTTCTCCGTGGCGCATCCGCCGTCGAGCGCAGCCTGCTGTATTTACCTCCCAGCGGTCCGGAGACTGGGGAATCCACCTGCCGGAGAGCACACACGCCTCGGGATGGATGCCCTGAAATCCGCCGGCAGAGCCATCATCAAGAGCCCCGGAGTTCCACGGCACACATGGGGAACTTCAAAACACGAAAGTGAGTCAGGGGGTTTATAAATGCGGGTATTTTTTATTTATTTTTTTATTTTTAATTTTTTTTTCGGTTTTTCTAAGGCACAAGCAGGAGAGACAAGGACGGTGCATGGCTCTGGCTGTTCATATATAGTGGGCTCTAGTGGACTGCTGTGTTTAATGGCTTTTGTCATACTGCTCAATGTACCTGGTCTGTATTTAACCCAATAGTTACTATATGTAGTTTAGTCTTATTTACTACTTTATCTCAGTAAGTCCTACTGAACCTTAACAAAACAACAGTGAAATGAATGGAACAGATTCAGTATATGACAGTGAAAATGTACAAGCCTTTGTCAGAAACATTAATCCTTTTTTATTCAAGTCAAAATAGCCTTTCATGCATGATCTTATTTGTTGCTCTTTTGTGGTGTTGTTCCATAACTTTTTTTCAGCATTTCACAATTTAACCAGTTAATAGATAGATAGATAGATAGATAGATAGATAGATAGATAGATAGATAGATAGATAGATAGATAGATAGATAGA
>JAQQZY010000017.1:17842925-17864991 GCA_030068375.1 Ostorhinchus rueppellii | reverse complement strand
CTTATCTTATCTTATCTTATCTTATCTTATCTTATCTTATCTTATCTTATCTTATCTTATCTTATCTTATCTTAGCTAATCTTAGCTTATCTTAGCTTATCTTAGCTTATCTTAGCTTATCTTAGCTTATCTTAGCTTATCTTATCTTATCTTAGCTTATCTTAGTTTAACTTACATGATTTTACCTCACTCACATTTTTTTCTTCTACAGTTATGTTAAAATTATTTGACTTGCTTCAGAGCTGATTTTTCAGTGAAGAAAATAGATTTGTCTCTAATTTTTCATCTACATGACTATATAAAACATATAAAAATGATATACAGTATTTTATTTTTTCTTATTATAATAGAGAAGCAAAATAATTCAATAAATGTACATTTTATTTTATGTCCTTTGCAGTGATAAGTGTTGTTGTTGTTGTTGTTGTTGTTGTTGTTGTTGTAAGTTGTGAAACTTTTGTCCCTGACAGTGGACAAAACTCCTAGTTGGGTCTCAGGACATGAAGGGAAGTTAGTAAGTTGTTGTTGCTCAACTTCATGACAGAGTAACGTGTCTCCATCTTCTGCCTCCGATATTTTCCACGTCCACAGGCCCATGTGTTTGTCAGTTTGCAGTCATTATAGTGTGGACAGATTCAAATATACGTCAGAGGAGGAACGTACTCTGATGCATATTAGCGCTACATAAGAAAATAAAAACACTTGTCATTAAAAAAATAAAGTTGTAAAATATTGAGATCAAACTCATAATTTTATGAGAATAAAGTCATATACAAAAATTGTCATGATTTTACAAGAATAAAGCCATAATTTTGAGATTTAAGTTCTACTTAAAAAAAACTCCCAAATTAAAAAAAAATAATGTTATACTTTTATGAGATTAATGTTGTCATATTTCAACAATAGTCATAATATTACGAGACACAAATTCTAAATCATGACTTTTTATCGCATAATCTCATAAAAGTACAACATTATTTTCATTAAATTATCAGTTTTATTGAAGCTACAACTCTATTCTCATAAAATTATGGGTTCATTCATTGATTTTCTATACCCGCTTTATCCTCACTAGGGTCACGGGGGTCACATGGAGCCTATCCCAGCTACTTAAGGGCGAAGGCGGGGTACACCCTGGACAAGTCGCCAGTTCATCACAGGGCTGAAGCATCCTAAAAGCACTTTTACTGTCTGAGAGGCAGATGTTAGTTCCTTAGTTGGGACTGAACAAAAATCATGTTATGATGTTAGTCATGAACTAATGGAATAATAATGGATTAGATTCTTATAGTGCTTTTCAAGTCACCCAAAGTGCTTTATGTTCTTGATCCATTAGTCATTCCCTCTCACATTCTACCTCAGTGTGGGTGGTACTGGAGGCAAGGAGGGTGAAGTATCTTGCCCAAAGGCACAACGGACTGACTCGGACAGAGTGAGATTTGAACTGCCAACCCTTTGGTTATTGAATGACCCACTCCGCTGCCCCAAATATGAACATTTACATTATATTAAATTCTATTAAACTCTAATGACTGTAAAACATTATTTAAGTTTGAACAGAGGAAAATTTTGTGATGTAGCATCAGATCCTGTTGTGATCAAATAAAAATGGGTTTAGTATTTGCACATATTTCTGGTGTAATTCAATTATTCAAGGAAATAATCACTTAAAAAAAAAACGAAACAAACAAAAAAAAAAAATTGCCTTTTTGACAGTATCATGATATATCGTGATGTATCGTATTGTGATCCTAGTATTGTGAAATGTATCATATTGACAGATTCTTACCAATATACACCCCTCGTGCTATATCAGCTGGAGCTTCAGTACCTAGTAGGTTGAAACTTCCTAGGCAAGTGAAAGGCCAGATGAAATGTTGCGCCTAGTCCTCCATGTTTGGGGTTTGGAAATGGTCTACTGACCCATCCCCATAAAATGTACTGAAAGATGTGTATGAGCAGCACTCAGGTCATTTTTATGTGATTATATGTTAATGAAAATTTGTGGATGAACATTATATTTCCAGTTTGACATTAATAACTGCAACAAAATCTTTAACACTGGACCTTATTATCAAAACAAATTGCAGACTTAGAGAACAAAATGTTTATTTCACCTCAGCTTTAATAAAAGCCCCCATGTAATTTATTTTGAATGAAACTGTAGCACTCACACTGATTGCACCTGATCCTTTAGAGACAGGAGAGGCCGCGATATCCACCGATCAGACCAACATCCATCACTCAGCTGGAAGACTTTAAAGTGCACTAACACATTAAAGGTGATTCCTGTGGGAAGCCCTCATCTATTAAAGGGGCACCGAGAAACACTGTCTCAAATGAGATCAGTGGCTCTCGAAGGTGACTTGAATGCTTTGGTGTGATAATGGATGGGGATGCTAATGACTGTTAAAGCAAAGTGTTGTTTCTCCAGCGCCTAGTGTGAGCTGGAGATTAGAACGGTTGTGATTCTGGTGTTTTTCTCTTTCGGCTTTACCCTTGAAAACAAAATATGACTGTAACTTATTATTTCATGAATGGAATTCTTTTGGGGGGCTTTTTATAGTTGATGAAGATGTTGAAATGGGAGCCAGCAGAATCCAGGGGGAAAAGATTTGTATCAGCAAAGAGAAAATCATGCCCTCTTTGAATTGCTAATGAAAACAATCCTTCCGTGGTGCTGAGTGATTATGCTTTATGAATAAATAGCTGCGAGGAACAATTTCCTTCAATATGGAGGTGTGTGCATTGCTAATATGGTCATATTACACTTCTGAATAATTTTGTACTTTTCCTCTTGTTAACTTTACTTTTATAATATGATTTTTTTTTTCGTTCTGCTGTAAATAAAAAAGTGGATCTTTGTGCTTTAAATCCATATGGCAATCTCACCAGTATTATTGCTGATTTAACAGGCAGCAGTAGCCTGTAATACATGTCAGGCTTAGACAAACAGCGCTGGGTCGCTCAATAAAAAGGATCCAGAGCGCTTACATCGGACATTTACTGAGCAAGTCACCTCTACTTTAATGCCCTGTAGTCAATGATAAACTATAACTGTCAGAAGATTGTCAACAGTGTAGATAATGAACAATCTCTCCTCTAGTCCGTGTTTTGTATGATTAATTACTGTATAATGGAACCGATAAATGAGCTGTAAAAGGACTTTATACAAGCCTTTCTGAAGATAGTCTGAATAGTGCCTACACCTGCAGAGAAAGTTGCCAGTTTTTTGTGACAGCAATAATTAATTTGAGGTTTTTTTTTTGTTCTGCCAAACAAAGATGAGAATATACTTTTCAAACCTTCCCTTTTCATTGAAAAACAATCATTATTCTTCTTCAACTTCAGCTGGTTTAGTCAGTGCCATCTTCTTCACCTGCTCAACAAAAGCATCCAATCCCCATTACATTTATTATCCAAAAACATGCAAATGTGAAGAAACACAGTACTAGAATGCATAAGTGGTGGTTTAATTTTTTTGTGGTGCCTCTGAGATAAGGCTCTAAAGTCTCATTATTTATTCTACACACTATGCATTCTGCATCCTGGAACTACTCCACGATGGCTTGTGTAAAAAAAAAATTAAAAAAAACTATTTTCACTGTGTGCTTATCTAGCTCTGTCCCCCTGCACAGCATCATACCAACCACACACCAACTGGCACCGTCTACAGAACAAATATTAGCACAATTTTCACAGCGGTATGCACACTATAAATAGTGAGTAAGTGAGGAACAAAAGTCGAACGTCTGTGTTGACTTTTAATTTAATGCATGTAATAATGGCTGCCCGCAAAATCACCCCAGTCCTAATCCCATTTCATTCTCTGGACACTTCTGAGGACAAAACAAGCTACTTAGAGAGGAGATGATAAGACTGTTTTACTGCTGTATGGGAGAACACTAGTTTGATCCTCACTAATTAACAATTCACAAGGCCTTTGGAGAATGGTTCCTGATGGGAGGGTTAAGGTCTGTGTTTTGCATAATAACTGCAGTCAAAGACAATTAGCATGCAGGGTGTTCTGTCGTGAAGTTGCAGTTTTGTTTTCTGTTATCACTTTTAAGGCTTCATAATCACATATGCTTTATCTTTCATGCTGCCAGACACTCATATCAGTTCAATGCGGTATTTTCAGCCCCAAACACAGGATATTAGTAATATATTTCTAATATCCCAAAGAATTGTCCACATTTTTTCCTCTATATTCTCAGTCTGAGCTAAACAGCCTCTACATAGCATTTCGTCTGAGCATTTTCTCAGCCATGCATGTACAAGATAACTCACAGCACCATTATGATTAACAGCAGATACACTGTTTGATGTGAAAGCAATTAATGAAGGGTTTTGGAGAAAGGGGATTACTAGAGCACATGGATTCATTCACAGAGCTCTGGGGCAAATAGCTGATTTATGAACCTGACTTACTTAAATCCACACATATTTCACAGAGAAAATGACTTTTTTTTTTGTCAGAAGTCAACACTTTATATGCTAAAATATATATTCTTTTACAAGTAGACGGTGACTCAATTAAATGTTTGAGAATTCAGCAGCTCTATTGTATTACTTTTGCTGTTTTTTGTTATAACTTGTCTTTTTTGGCAGGTTTTGTCAACAGAAAATGAAAAGTGTCAGTTTGAAATGAAGTTCGAGAAAAATCTAAGAACAAGTAAACATTTCTTCTTTAAAACTTAGATGTAAGGGTAACTAAAGTTGTCTGCAACTGGGCAGTCATAAATTACAGGAAGGAAGGAAGTTATAGCTATTGTGAGGAAAGTTTCTTTTGTTTGTTTTTCCCAGTAATCTAATCATTTTGTAACACTGATGTAGAGGAATACACTAGAACTATGGAGTGAGAGCCTCAGTAACAGCAGGGGTTGTTTATTTATTACTAGTTGCTGGCTGAAAAACTCCCCCAAAGCTCCCTTTATCTTTTTTGCATGACAGTCATACTTTGAAATGCTATGGAAATATACTTCCCCATCATGTATTATTTATTTAGCAGATTGTGTTTTTCACATAATTTGCATAATGTAACAGAACTCTGGGTTTTTTGGCTTTATCATTGTTCTATTTTTTTGTGTTTCTCTCCTTTGTTTCAGTGTGACTTCATTGTCAGAAGGAACTCACAGTAGGTGGTCGTACTCGTCAAAATAACTTCATTTCAGACTTTGTTGTCAGGTACGTTACAGCTAAATGATGAGGTGGAAGTCTGATGTACTGCTCTGTTTCAGAGAGTGCAGCATTCCCAACGTAATCCCGCTGTTATCCTGACACTTTATGTGTTTTGTACACGTCTTTTGATGCTGAGCTACTGATTTAGTAATGATGTTTGTGGGTCCCACCTCCCTGCTGCTGGGATGAGTTACTGGTAAAGCCAGTGGTTGCTTAGCAACATTGGCTGTTTGATCCCATGACTTTCCATTTCTTCTTTGTTGTGGTTGATATTGTCAATGAGTACATCCACATGCATTACTATTAATATTGCATTACTATTCCAAACTTGGGAGTATTGTGTATTTGACAGATATCTTGAAAAGAGGATATTCTACTTGTTCGAAATAGGTGTTTTTCCCAATGAGACATTTTCTGATTAACCCATAAGGACCCACTGGGACTTTTGTGTCACTTCCAAAATGAAAGTTTCTCTATATTTAACCATCCTTAAGTGCTTTATCACCATTTACTGTAATATTGTCTTCTGTATATTTGGTTTTTCTTTCAGTGAAAATCAGATATTTTTCAACATTTAATTACCTAATCCTGTAGATCACATGTGTCAAACTCAAGGCCCGGGGGCCAAATCTGGCCCGCCACATCATTTTATGTGGCCCCCAAGAGCTGAAAAGGTCTGATTGTCTTATAATAAATAAGTAAAAAGTGTGCATTGACTATAAACTACATTTGCATTTACAATGCATGGCAATCCTGTTAACCATGAAGTGATGGCATCAATAGACTGCAGCGACTTAGAACAAAGTTAATGCCATAACTTCTTTTTTTTTTTCCTTATTCATTTGGATAGTTTGATTGTTGATTGCTGGAGTAATGTGAGTTAACCTGATAAATTAAGGATTTATTTAATAATAGAGCAACAAGCAAACATATTTTACATTTATGTCAAAAATATATGGAATGTTTGTTGGTTGAATAAGTAAAGAATTCAGTTTTATTTAACATTAAGATGTAGTTGCATTGATTTTACATTCCATTTAGCTACATTTATACTGTTTTACAGTTAAATCTGGCTCTTTGAAGGCAATCATTATGCTGATATGGCCCCCGGTGAAAATGAGTCTGACACCCCTGCTGTAGATATTCATAAAAGCTCAGAGAAAGGAAGAATAATGTTTGGGTCTTTAAGGGTTAAGACATATCTGAGATATGCTGATATTGTTCAGATTTTAGGATTCTTTGGTCACGTACACAGAACATTCAGAAAATGAATCTAAATTAGACACTTATTTACAGTCAGTGAGAGATCTTCTCTGGTACAAACGGATACTTCAAAGAAACGTCCAGATTTCTGGTCAGAAGAAGAAACACAGCAGTCGTTATTCAGTATGATAGAGGACAACAAATATGAGCAAATATCAAAAAGTGACCTTTTCCAGACAGAGCACACAGTAGAATGTTTGCTACCAGTTGGAAAACTGTGAAAGAAATGTTCTTTCTTATGGGATATGCATAGTGGCATGTAAACAGGAATGCTAATTTTTGTTGGTAATTTAAACAGCTTAGTAGGAATTCTGTGTGCATGTAAACAGTTTATTGGAAGAGTATTGTAAATTCTACATTTGATTTAGAGACACGTAATTAAATGAAGCTACTGTCTGTGTATGTATCAGGAGGGGTTTTGTCACTCTCCTGTTGCTTTAACAGTGGTATAGAAACACATTTGGATATTCTACTGTATTTCCAATGGAAATACAACAGGTCAGGTGACAGAAGGGACAGACTTACAGTAGGGAAATGATCAGAAGAACAAGCTCTGAAAAGGAAGGACTTAGTTTTACTTAGTCTCCCCTTCAGGCAGAATCAGAAACCGAGCTACACACCCCCTCCCACACACCTCATCTGAGCCCACCACCTTCCCTCATTGTGCGGCCTATTTTCCCAGTCAAGGTGGTGTCCTAGATTCAAAGTTCTATCAGATGGGTAAAACAGTAAAGCTAAGAGATTAGATCAAGAAGGAGGTGGAGGATGGGGGTGTCAAGCTGAACATTTCCTTACTCACATTTTGGAATCAAACCAAGACAGTGTGTGAAAGAATGCTCCAACCTGCAGGGCAATGAAAAACAGGTATCAGTATATAAATAAACAGGCTTTTGCTTTTTGACCCAGGAGGCCAAACAGTCAGTGAACTGAATTTATGATATGCTGTATTCTCTCAGTATGCAGCAGCTTGTTTTTTTTTTTTTTTTAATGTAGTACCTGTGTGCATATCTCCGAGCTTCTGTTTGTGCTATTAATTGTGAGTGTAGGTATTCATCCCCTCAGCCAGAGCAGACTTCATCCTGGAACCATTTTGACTTTCCTGTGCAAATTAAATAACTGAGCATGGAAGCACAAAGAGACAGCTGGTGATCGCTGCATGTAGCTGAAGGGGTGCAGAGCACATGGACTCTTTTATACTACAACAGCACTTCCTCCAGTCAGCTCAGCCACAGCGAATGTTACGCCTGTCAGCTGTTCATAGTACAGAGTATCGGATTTTTTTTTTTTACAATGCCTTCCACTTCTCAAGGAAGTGTTATTACAATTTTATGTGAATACCCTTCAGGCCCAGTGCTGCAAAATTACATCAAATTTGTATGTGCCTCTATTGTGATGCATTGATTCTCTCAGTATGTGTCTCAACTGTGAAGCTTCATGTGAGCACAATGGAATCAGTGCTCTTACTAGAAAAGAGTAAGTGTGAAGGTGTTGCGAGGCATCGGTTTAATAAAGATGGAAAAGTCATCAGTGCTCTACAGGGTCTCACCGTAATCCTGTTAGTGCCTTTTAAATCAAATCACGCTGACGCAAAACCTTCACCCACTCCCACAGAAGTGCTTGATGGATACAGATTATTATCGTGGAGGCTGGTAACAGATATTTGGAACCGATATTTGGGACAGCAACAATGAAAAATCTCCTGTCAAATGTTAGAGTAACTTTAACTAGAACCAGACAATATGGACAAAAATGGTATCATGATATGATTGTGGGGGAAATCTGACATATGATCTCGTACAAGTTCTCATTTGTGTCTCTTTAATATAATCAGAATAAGATAGATACACTTAAAAATAACATGTAGCTGAGTTACTTACATTAGCATGTCACCTACTGTAGCTAAATATTGAAAGTGACAGATTACTTCATTTGTTTCCCAATGCACAGTTAATACTGATAATTATTGAATAAGGCTTTTGTTTGAGCAGGTGTAAAAACACAATCAATGAGCTCATACGATTAGAGATTGTTCAGTACAGGAGGATGAAGAATCTGCTTCTGTTCTCCTTCCCATCATAATTATCACAACTCAGTCATTAGTCTAAGACGGAGGATGGAGTGAGTGTACCGCTTCATAATTGGTTGAAATGTGCAAGTACACCTACTGTATAACCTAGTCCTATAACACACACAAGGAAAACAGCGACTGAAGTGTGTGCACATTCCCCAGGACACAGACACACAGAGTATAGGGCACAGTTTGTCTGCAAACCTTTGGCTGCAAACAAAAAGATGACAGAATACAATGAAAAATGAGCAGGCAGTGTTACAGCAGGATCCGACCTCAGAGCTCAGAGATGGATGAAGATATGGGCTGAGTCAAAATTTCTCTAATGGTTATAATAACACGTGAAATCGGTATAGTTTAGAAGTCTAAATGATGATTTTTGGGTCTGACTGAAGCTTTTTTCCATGTTGTTTTTAGCTGAAATATATAGAGACTATGGAAAAGTGTTTATCATGATAATTGTAGTTAATGTTTTAGCGCCCAGCTCTATACAGCACAGAAATGTACTGAAATACCTTTGAGTTGTCAAAGAAAGAAAGAAACTACAAATCAGCAGTCTGTTAAAAACACTTATTGACAGCTTTGACATTGAACTGGAGGGTTTATAAATAATAAGTACTACTAAATAAGTAAAGAAGTTTCTTTTCTCTTTTCATTGGGGATTGCTAGTGGTGTGTATGGATGAACATTAAGAACACTGGGTGGATTGGAGTATCATAAGATTCCCAAATTGTATATTATTAGTGCAGTATTTTTGATTTATTTATTTATTTTTTCTTATCCAATTAGCCTCCCTCTGCTTGTTTCTGTCACTCTTATCTGTGGCCTCAAACAGGATTTATTAAAAATTAAAGCGCTCCTCTTTTAGGGGGAAAATATATTGGACACCCTGCAGCATCACCATGGATCTCTTTAATAATTCATGTGTAAGCCACAACATTGACTGCATCAGTTTGGCTTTATAGTGCAGTGACATTTAATGCAATTCAACCAAGCAATACATATTTTGACCAAGATGTGACATACTGCAGCGTGTGTCATATTTTACTGTGTTGGATTCTTGAGAAAAAGACAGAAACTCTTTTGTGTTCTGTGGTTGAACTTGACCTGTGACTTCCTGCGGAGAGAGCAGGGAAGCGAAATGATAGAGTTCTCCCCCACAAATCAATACCGTCTGAAATGGGGCTCAGAAGAATTAATGGTTTCCTTGAACTAAAAGTCGTGGAAGCACAAATTCCACGTCACACCAAATGTGACTCTTAATCATCATGCAAATTTTACCCTGAGCAGCTCAAAGCAACAAACTACGCTACCCACCATGTGTCTAAGCAGTCACATTTAATAATGTCAAATTTGCTCTCTGGTTTCGAGGCAGCCCCCGTGGTGTGATTGAAGATGAGTTAATAATTCAGAGTTGTTGGAAGCGGTGTAAGTTGACGGTGTTCCCTGCTGTACATCTTCACAGCTGCATGGGGCCTGCCAGTGACAGATGGCTCAGCCCATGTGGAGAATTCGGTGCCAGTATAGCCCAGTAGAGGTTTGGACTCGGATTGTGTGTCTCTATTTCTTTCTCTCTGCCCTGTTCTCAATGCTCTCCATGTTCATCCTCTCTGTCAGTCAGTTTAAGCTATTAGCAAAGATGTCCCTGTATGCCGAAAAAACAATAGAGTGCGCAGCAATACAAAAGAATTCTCTGAATCACTGCTTTGTTATACTGCATAATGTGGCCTGTTGCATAGTTTTGCAAGTTATTGCTCTCTCGTTGCTCCCAGTGGGATTCCCAGGTGTCCCTGAGATATTTTAAGCTCTGCATGACTGCCCTGCCTAGTAGATGGAGGACAGTTCAGTCCTACCTGTTGGGAGTCACAGCAACAACAGGACATTACAGCAGGTGTTGCATGTGTTTTGTAACACACTTGTGATATATTTACTTAAATTAACCTCTAATGTCAAATGCAGGGGGATTCACAGAGTAATCCCCTCAATACTAACACAATAGCATTAGCAATACAACATAGCCAATCTGCAAGACAGTCATCTCTGATTTATAATGGTGATCAAATGTAGGTGCTTCTATGAAACTGGTACCCAAAAACAGGACAGAGGCTAAAATTTCAAACAAGATGTAGCCCAATGTCATGAAGCAAATTTGGAGGCACTTTGGGTCTATTTTAAAGACAAATATTTACTAAGATAAAAGAGAAACTATTCTTCGATTAAGTACAATTGTGTATTATTTTTATACATAAATCTGCATGTAACACAGTAAAAAGGACACAAAAATGATGTGCTTCTATTTTTTCTAATATCTTCTTATTCTCTATCAGGTACATTTTGGGCATCAAACTAATAATGCAAGGCAGAGTGTTTCACAAAAAATGCAAGTCTCGCAAAATCACTCCAAATTTATTTGCGTTTAAATGGGCAGGTTCCGCGTGTAACACCAATGGACATGATGGGTTACAAACAAAACCTGGAATGAGACTTTCCATTCATGAAAATCCCATGTCTGGCATCGACAAATTTAACACGGTATCTTTTTTTTTTTTTTTATAGCACTATGTAAGACCATTAATTAATTTTCATTTCATTAATTATATTTATATTGTCATCTACGACAGAATTTCAGAACATTGATTTTTTTTTTTAATTGTTAGAACAATTTTAAATATTACATCTCTAGGTTTCTGAAATATTTGCAATATTCTGAAAATAAATAATCATTTTAACCAATAGGTAACCATTGGATGTCTTCAACCCTCATGCAGGGAAAACAACGTAGATTTGATATTTATTATGATAATAATTGAGAACAACTGAGGTGACCATTTATATCACAATTATATCTTGAATCAGTTGGAATTAGAAGTCCTACAAGCTGTGGGTCAAATGTGTCCTTACATACATTCTCTCGTGTCCATGTGTGTCTTTATTTCATGAATGAATTATTAAAACATAAATTAAAAATTAAAATGTTACTTGGTGATTATGTATTAAAAAATTATTGGAAGTCCAAGCAGCACGATATATTGATATTTTGTCCCATTTCTAAAGTCACAAACACAACGTGAGCATGAGGTGAAAATCTTGTCCAAATAAAGGCCTTTTGTGATTTGTGTGATTTTATCCAAACAGAGCTGCCAGAGAACTGGACTGACACTAAAGAGACTCTGCTGGAGGGGATGGTGTTCAATGTGAAGTACCTGGGTATGACTCTGGTGGGCCAGCCTAAAGGAGAAGACATGGCCTCAGCTGCCATTCGCAGAATTGTCGCCACGGTGGGTCACTGAGCCATTTCAGAATAAAGCAACCACATTATTCAAGCTTTTTCATATGTGTTTGTAGATCTGTTTAATGTGTTTGCCGACTCAATTAAGTACACAATGAAGTAAATTTGTGCTGGTTTGAATATTTGCTAACAACTTTGCATACATTTGCTCAGGCAAGATGAAAATGACAGTGACATAGTGATAATTTCAATTGCACGGATTCTTTTTATGGAAATTCTCTTGTGCATATGGGTGAAATTACAGCCTGTAACTGTAATATACTCCAATTGCTCATCATAACCAGGAGGAGTAACATTTAAAGTGTCAAGATGAGCACATGCCAAATGTAAAAATAAGAATCAATCTGTTTCCTTTTTGATTCTTTTTATGGAAATTCCCTCATGCATGGGTGAAATTACAGCCTCAAAGCTCAATACATTCTTTCTGGTTAACCTAAAGAGCAGGAAGACACAAAATGTAGGACATTTTACTTTTCCCTTAACTTTTCATAATTTTCTTGCCAAATGGCCGTCCAGTTACATTTATACAAGGTCACTATGACTGCATGGAAACACAGTGGCTAATCCAGGATTAGCAGAATTGCACATGTGCTGCAGTCACATCATTTTGATGTTTGCCTATATTAACGCCACCGAGCCACAAATGTTCTACAGTCAGAGAAAAACTTATTAGACCACCCCTTTTTTCTTCAATTTCTTGTTCATTTTAATGCCTGGTACAACTAAAGCTACATTTGTTTGGACAAATATAATAATAACAACAAAAATAGCTCACAATAGTTTAATTTCAGAGCTGATATCTAACGATTTTCCATGTTTTCTTGATAAAAACCAAAATCACTTCAGTTCTTACATCAATATTGATGGCATTGTACTGACAAAAACAGTGCTTTTAGGCGTTCCGTGTTTTCTTTTCTGTCTGTTGTAGTCACATGATACACACAGGAGTTAGGACTAGATTGCACAACCATTGTTTTTGATGACTTTTGATGGTCTAATAATTTTTTCCACAACTGTATGTACATCTATCAGAGTATTTTGGAATGTTATAACAGAAAGCTATACTGTAAGAAAGCTGTCGGTAAAGTTCCTTGCTCACCTTTTCACCACTGCACCATAAAAACACCTCATCATCAGGAAAATTCCCTGTACAGAGAAAGAAATGCTGGTGCATGCAGTCCAATCCAAAACACCTACTTCTCAATTAGGGTCTGAATGGAACCTAATGACATGATTAAGATTCTGTTGATTTACAGCAGAACCAATAAAAAAAAGAAAGACATTCTCTTGTCTGTTCCCTTGGAAACCAGTCAAACTGAATGGGATTACTGAACACATTGGTGAGTTTCTCATTGCTCCATGCTTTACTTAGACATGATAAGACAAGACCTGAATCTAGAGAATGGCTGAACTTGGCGTATCTCAAACTGACAGATTGGCTTTTGCCTTGTGGCATGACACGAGTAACATGGCAGCAAATGTAGCGGTTTGCACTTGCTACAGGAATTTGCTGCCACAATCAGCCTCAGCACAGTGTCAGTTGCCTGTATTTTTTTTTTTTTAAAGCAGAATACATTGTTCTTGTCACATACTCCAGGGCATTCTGGCTTCTGTCTAAGACATGTTGTCCTTGAGAAGTCCTCGTTAGCCCTAGTAATCCCCTTTCTTTTTACCCTCAGTTTCTCATCGTTTTTGGCTGGTAATTCACCTCCTGCAAATACTTTCATGCAAACACACTAAACTGTAAACAGCACACGTCATAATTTGCTTTGTTACCACTCAGTAGTCCTTCACAGTTGCTCCACTGATTCTTAACTCGGTATCATTTGTGTATAAAACTGATCTCATTTGCTAGTTAATTGCATGGGAAAGAGGTCACTGTCAACAGGCGCTCTCACAGACCACAAGCTCAGCACCATTGCTGTATTTTCTGAAACTCCAGATGGAGCAGAGCAGTAGGGGGAGTCAGTGGCTGCCAGCCCGACCTCCACTACTCAGTTATTTCTACATGGACCAGCTTTCCTCCCTCCTTTTATAAATTCCCCATGTTTCTGGGACAGCTCATGCAGGCTGCTCAACTTTGCTCGGTCGCTACTGTCACAGTTGAGGGTTTTTTTAGGGTTCAGTCAGTGGTAATAATCTTATATTCATGTCAGAGCGGCAGGACTGCTAAGAATAGACCTGAAGCAAGTTTTTTTTTTTTTTTTTTTCATTTTCTGTGCTTTCATATTCCATCTCCACAGGCCAGAGCTAGTGCTAAGAAGTTTCGTAAAGTCACGCTGACGGTCTCACCAAAAGGCATCATCATCACAGACACAGAGACCACAGACCTCATAGAAAATGTCTCCATATACAGGTAAATATATCCCATGCAAAGCCTTCTACTAACCTGTTACCTGAAAATGAGTATCGAGCTTTAAAGAGAATCCTGCAGCGTTATGAGGCTAAGTGCAACACAGACTGCAGCAGATTGCAGTTTGTATCCTGCCTAGATATTTTTAGATTGTTGGTGTGTGAAGCCATTTACTGTGCACTGGAAGTCTATTTGATTTAAGTAGAAGTGGCCTCATTAGCTTTATGCAAATGACTCAGGACAGACATAGTGTTCGTAGGATTTCTTTAAGTAGGTTCCATAGTTAAATAAATCTTAGAAAGTATTATCTGTCATGACATTTACATACAGTATAATGATTTGCAGGGGTGTATTAATATCTGGTTTATTTATCAACTGCAGTATGTTGGATTTAGAGTGCTCTATTTTCATCAATGTGATATAACGTGAATAATTATGTGTTCATTGTAGTAGTAGAACCACCTGAACATGAGATTCACTGTGCCAGTTACCTTTGAATGAGCCATTTATATCTACTACGGGATTTTAATGAATGAGCTGTAGCCTGACACTCCATCATCTCAGTCTGTATGTACCCACACTATGAATGATGACAAAGAAACTATAAGAAAAGGTTACTGAACTGAAATATTGTCCACACAGCTCTTAAAACAGTGACATTAACTTGACCAACATACAAAAGGAGACAAAGAAGGGTAAAAAAAAAAAAAGAAGAAAACATGTGGCTACACTCTGATATTATTACCAGTTGTGTGTGTTCGTACATTATAAACTTCTGAATAATGACAAAAATAAAATAAACAATATACTACTCATTGCATAAAATAAAATGTTTAATTTAATAGTGACCCGTAACATGTTGCCCTTAAGTAGCTGGGATGGGCTCCAAGGGACCCCCGTGACCCTAGTGAGGATAAAATGGGTTCAGAAAATGAATGAATGAATGAAGGAATTTAATAGTGAAAATCATTATTCATTTAAATTTAGATTTTTGAGAGTATAGAGTCCATTATATTACACTGCCATGTTTCTATAGTAGCTTAGAACAGACTCTATTGAGGGCCTTTTCACATTTCTGTGACTACTTATCCAGATTTAGATTCAGATTCAGACAACTTTATTTAATTTTTAAAAATGTATTTATTTATTTTATTAATAAATGCACTTGAAAGGACGGTACTAAGTTGGTTACAATCTACAACCTCACTTATAGATGCCACTAAATCATACACACCTTTAATTATTGTGTCATTTTTGGTTCTTTTTATACGGTGATTGAGATTTCTGCTTTGAAATGCTCGGGATGCTTCAACCTTACCCTGTAAAAAGTTGCTTCATTCTAAGCATAAAGCAAGTCATGTCTTTTATGTCGTTTTCCTGTCCTTTGCCTGCACGCCTTTGCAGGATTAAATCAAACCGTTTCCTGCTCAGAGCTGTTGAACCTCCTGTTTGTTCAGTTCAGTCCAAAACCAATAACAAGGGGGTATGAAGGTCTGCAGGGGTGATGTCTGTTACTGTCTCTGTGCGCCAATGAAAGCTAACCTTTTCCAACACTATGCTTGGTTCTGTTCAACAAAACCACTGAAGAGTCTCTGGGTGGGCTGTGATATGTTTGGTTTGCTCTCCTACCTCTGGAAAACATCCTCTAATATAGCCTGGGCTTCGTGTCATTGAGGATTAGAGTCTAAATATCATATGGCTGGCCTGTGATTACAGGACAAGCTGTGATAAAGACCGAGAATGTGTGTGTGTGTGTGTGTGTTGTTGGACAGACTAGACGGTGGGGTTTGCGTATGTACAGAGGTTGTGTGTGCGCTGGGGTGTGTGCATGTGTGTGTCTGCTTCCCCTCCTGATCCACCTTATCAGCGGTAACACACCACAGGCCAGGGGAATCAGCCTCCACTTTGATCTCCTCCTCTTCTCCTCTGTCATCCTCTCCTCTCCTGCCTCTTCACACTTCTTATATTTAGAAGAAATAATTATTCTTCTCATATTAACATAAACAGAGCTTTGGATGCAAAGGCCACATCTGATTTCCTATTTCTAGACTCTTGCTGCCAGTGGATACTAATGTTACATTGAAGCACCACAGGCAGAGCTTTGACTGAGGATTGATTTTTCTCCTGTATGAGACCCCACCCCCCTCCTGCTCCTCCCTTCTTGTCTTATTTTTTGTTGCACATAATCCATTTATTGGCCAAGAAGCCAAGAGAAGGGTGAAAGAAAGTGGAATGTAGATGTATGAGAAGGGATCAACTCAAGCCTGTGAATAACAAAATAAATGAGACAAAAAAACAAATACAAAGTCCATAAGGGTGTATGTGTGCTTAATAAAAGTGCGCATATTATACGTAGCACGACACACAGTGAGTGTGTATGTATATATGCACATTTGTTGACCTAATTGTATATTCGCCAGGCTGTTTCCCTCAGGGGAAGAAGCTTAGTGGGGGGATACGGAATAAAACAGGACGTTTTTGTGCACTGCATTGGAAATAGGACCCCCACATCCACTGACCCTTCCATTCACTCACCCACACCCAAACATCGAAAGCGCAGTATCATCCTTTATCAGTGGCATTTAAGCTCAGCTTTTTCACAGCCTGATATTGAATTCAGCTGCCTCGACAGCCTTCACAGCTCACGCCACCACACTTTGCAGTGCATGTAATTTGCAGCATCAGATTCTCAAATGAAGTTATCATAGGGTTGATCTCCCCACATGACTGAGGCTGTCATAGTGCTGCTGGAGGTCTGTCTGCTGGCAAAATGCTAAATACACAGGAGGGGGGTGATATTGACTATACACTTTAAATTCCCATCATTAATCACATTTATAAAGATGAATATGTATTAAAAAATGTAAGTATGAGTAGGTTGGTGCCATGTGGTGGTGTTTTATAGATGATGTAAAGATTTTATAATATGCGCAATTAAGATTTAAAACACCCAAGTCACCAGCAGTGTTAGATCAGCTTTACAAGCACCAATAAATTTTATAAACCGTAGAATAGATGTGGCAAAAAATGAGAAAATTTTCCCTAAAGTGTTTTTGCTCTGTGTTCTTTTTTTTTTTTTTTTTTGCTTTCAAATCTAAATGACATATTTGACTTGTTGCGGTTGAGTGGGAGTTTGATTTAAGAGCTCAACCCCTATTTGGTTTCTTTTTCAATATAAACAGAACAATCAGCTTTTCAATCCAGTGGAGAGAAAATAATTAGTCAGTTCATTGATTGAAGAAATTCATCAAGCAGAAATATCATAGCAAAGATGCTGATTTTTGGTTCCCAAGTGTAAGGGTTTTCTGATTGCCTCTGTGTGACATGCAATTGTAAAATGATTGTCTCTGAGGATAAATTAAACAATATGACGAAGATATTATATGAAAAGAATACCTAACACATCTTTATATATTCTCTCCTAAAATTATACACTACTGATGATAGTTTGAAAAAAAAAAATACTACATAACTGTTTCATTTTGTCTGTAATAATGTCATAGGTAAGGTTCAGTGGGGTTTAGAGAAAGTGCAAAAATAAGGAATGTGAATGATAGCAGTTGTTTACAGAAAAAAAACATACTAATAGTTAGGTTTAGGCACAAAAACAACTATTATATGGTTGAAAAAGGGTCGTGGAAATGGCTCAAAGAATGAAGTTATATGAAAATACAGTGCTTAACAAATTTATTAGACCACCACTACCCAGTATAAGGTGTTTTCCACTGCTGCCATAATTGAACAGTATTTCTGTTTACTAAAATATCTTTTTATGTTTCTATAATGCTTCATCCACCAGTATATGCAAGACCTTTTTATCCAAACCATATCTTTCATGCTAAAATATAACTATTGTTGTTATCCATAAATTTTCCAGTTTGTTTTCCAAAAATGCAAAGAGAAATGCAGCAGCAAATTACTATTTTTTAATGAAGTTGCGCAATTCCAGTTATTATCTTGCATTCCTGTGTAAAACTACATAAAAACAATGGCAGTAAGAATGCAAACTGTTATCTGCACCAAAGGTAGACACACTAAATATGGACAGTTTTTGTAATTATTTGTCAACAAGGACTATTTTGTTATTCCAGTTGGTCATTTTCTTAATGAATAACAAAAAATGGTTAATTTGAAATTAGTTTTTGATAAACTATGAAGTTATTTATGTTTTCTTGTTTTCATGACAGGTGGAAGAATGCATTTGTTAAGCACCATATTACGAAAAAAGACGTAGTATTTGACTTGAATTTGATATGAAATACAAACTCTGGCCTCCTGTGTTTGTAAAATTTGTTGTTCTACTACATCTATCGATATCTATCCCCAGCCACCTCCTTCTAAGGATTGTCCCTATTTAACAAAATCACGAGGCTGCCAGTGCTGTTTCTTTCTTTCTGCATTATTCATATGTCTGGAAAGGTCACTGACCAATAAGAGGGGACATTTTAGTCTCTTTCTCATCATAATGTCCTTTTTATGGTGAGGTCTGACTGACCCACCCAACCATCATTTTTGTTTTAAGTCTAATTAACAAAAAAAAAAAAAAAAAAAAAATCACACAATGATCCAACCATCTACTAGTGAGCAGATCCAGCAGAGAGTGTTTTTCATCAGTTTCCTTCTGGGCTGGTTCCACTGATTCATATTCCGACGTGATGTTTCAGAGGCTGAGCTGCATCTCAATCAGTAAAATCACACAGTTTTGAAAAGACGAGCTGGAATACATGACTGACATTCCACCTGCTAATGATGACACATCATCATTTTGGTGAGATATGTCTGTGGGATTGTTGTATAGTGTTTTTCTCTGCTATAACAGCCACAAAAATAGACTAATTTTTCCCCCACTTCATTATATGTGGGGAAAAAATGTTTTGATGTCTGTTTCCCTGGGGTAAATGCAAAGTTCTGTTTCTTATAATGACACTTATGTTGGATAAAAAGTAGTTCATTGTTGCATTAAAGAGCGTGGATGCTTTATTAACTGTACAGAGAGAATTGAGGCTTTGAAGTAGGGATCTATTCGGTCTTTGTGCTGTAAATATTGAAATATTTACATTGATATTCTCTCTTTCTCTCACAAACACCGGTTCTCACTACGGTGGGGGGGATCAAAGCTTTGCAGTCCACAGAGCCCCTTTGGAGATATGATGCAGACTGACAGCTCAACTTCTGTTGTTCAAGCTTAGTGAGAGCTGAGAGATGCTGTCAATTTTTTTTTTTTTTTCCTGTTGTTGTTTCAAGCTGACGGCTGGATCCATTGTGCCTCATTGGTGCCTATAATTAAACCCCCCCCCTTTTTTTTTTTTTTTTTGGTCAAATCTCTTTTAGGAGACCTTTAGCACTTACGTATATGATTAACACTCAGGAGACTTTTCTGCGTCTTTGTTAAAATGATCGAATCATAAATGTGTATTCACCACAATGATAGCCTTTGTTGGGAGATTCACATTATTCTCACATGGATGACATAATATAATGAATCTTCCAGTTTAGCCTCACTGTATGAGTCATGCATTCATATTCATAGAACTATTGAGATTTATTGGGAATGGGATGAATTTGCAGATTTTGTTACTTCTGCACACATTTATTCACAGTTCACTGATAACATTGCAGACGTAGATTCTTGCTGATGCATGTATTTGGGAGCAGAGTCAGGCCAGACTTAACTTAAACGGTATGTTCATTGACCTATTTGCTCATTTTGCTTCTGCTTGCAGCTACGTGTTCTGGGAAAACCAATGGCATATTCACTTCCTGCTGAAAGGAATTTGTGAAATACCAAATTAAATAACCTTTTGATTCTATTCTGAAAAATGTGCAGTTAAGAAATTGATTTTTTTTTTTTAAAAACCTGCTTTAGAGGCCTGTCTATGTTCTCCTCTTCTTCAGGTTTTTATCTAACTTTATATTATTTATTTAAAAACAACAGCATAAGTGACTCTAGTTTAACTGGATCATTATATTTTAACATGATGCTTTGTTTATTATTTTTATTTTATTTTATCCTAGACAATCAAAAACTGAAGAGGTGGAATGGACCTAAATAAATCATAATTTGGAGGGTATTTAATGAGCCAATCAGATGATAAGGAAGTTTATATAGAGTTACATTATACTTGTTTTCCAGACTTAAATAGGTCATGCCTTTAAACTTTTTCTCTGTTGTTTTTTCATCAATTAACATCCAGCTATAAATTTGGATGCAGGGAAGAGGGGGTAAATGCAGAACTGGGTGTCCTGGGCATTGCTACATTATGTGGGTCATTCATCAGTGGTGCAACCCAGCAATCTGAGCGGGAGATGAGGTCTATGAGGGCTGGTTATTCCATGCATAATGTTGTAGAGAATGAATTACATCATTTTAGGGCCTCATTTGAAGTAGCGCTGTGAATGAAGGGCTGCCATCTGCACATCCCTTTGGAGTTGAGATTAGAACTCACAGTTGTTGACAGCATAGTGTATAATGTGGAAATTCACACACCGCTGACCACCGTCCAGCTCTGTCTCCCCCCCCCGCTGAAGATGATACGCTGATCTGTAATTCAAATAGGGGGGTTTGATGTGTAACATACAGACTTGACAGAAAAGAGGCGCATCTGCCAGGCAGGGAAACATGCAACCTTGACTTTGTGGTGCATGAAATACGTGTTTGCTTAATTAAGGTCAAGTGCATCACTCATTATGGATCATTTACACTTCTATTTTAAGTAACAAACATGGCGTACATTCAGGTAACACCCTCAAATAGACACAATGATTCCAGATCAATAGTGCTTCTAATAGCCTACATAAAGTACGACAAAACCGATCAATCTGTTTTGTGTCCGTTGCTTCACTGAACCATACAGGCTGTTGTTGGGGAGTGAATGCTTGGTGGATTTTGTCTAGATTGGTTTTAGATAACCAGTGAAAAACTCTGGCCATGGCTGTCAGTGGATTTGCAGACAATTGGATTTCTTTGAAACCAGATATTAGATTCAGCAGAGATTCAGTGTGACTGTTTGGAATGAGGTTTCAAGTGCAATATAGTCACAGTTGAGATCCATTTGTAATGTAAGACTTTCCTTTTCTCAGTGACAGAAAAAACTCAGATGTGTATGTATGCATGCATATTTTGGTGGGTTATAAGAGTCTGCAACTGACCTGGAAGTTATTATTCAGAAAATTAAACAATTAACCTTTTGTCAGGCAAGTGACTTTTTTAGGTCATTTCTGCATACATTACAAGACAGTGACACCAACAGTTACAGTGACGACAGAGAGGCAACGATCTCAGGTCCAATGTGGTCTACAGGGTCTGTAAGGTCCACCTGTGCATGAACAGTGAGTGTAGCTGCTTTGTTAGGTCCCATGAAATAACAGTACTAATGTAAGGAATGTTGTTCAAAGGGTGAATGTGGATGTGGACAGGGGTCTGGATCAGCACTGATGTGGGTCTAACGTTCTAAAAGTCATGTTCTAATGTTCTAAAATACATGTTCCTTTCAACTTACTTTTTTTGTGTGTTTTTTATATATAATTCTTGAATATTTACCTCTGCCAAGGAGATTATGTTTTACTGTGCGTTTGTTTGTTTGTTTGTTTGTTAGCAACATAACTCAAAAAGTTATTGTGCGGCCACACCGAACGCGAATTCGAGCATCGAGATTACATACAAAGTCAATGCAGAGATGCGTTTCGACGCAAATTCGCCCCAGGCCCAGTTGGATGCGTTTGCTGTGACGCGTTGGAGGCATCCGGCGCATTCTCGCGGTGTGTCAGACGTGAATTCGGGGTGCGTTTCCCACAAATACGCATCCGACACCTTAACGCTCAAGTTGAAAATATTTAACTTTTCACGCGAATTCGCGTGACGCCGTGCCATGAAAGCCAATCAGCGTTGAGAACTTTGACACAACAATAAAAT
>JAQQZY010000017.1:17826502-17837846 GCA_030068375.1 Ostorhinchus rueppellii | reverse complement strand
TATATAATGAGTTTATAACATAGAAAATAGAAGCTTCTAAAGAAATTACCCTTTGTGCAGGATTTGTGTCAGTAAGGCCTGAATTCATTTGTGTTACTTATAGAAATGTATGGGAGCTTAAAAGCACTGAAGCAGCAGCGATTGGGATTTACATTAATTTATGTGGGTATTGATTCGTATTGTTTGTATCTTGACAGGATGTGGAGGATGGACTGGATGATGCATTTTCAAGGTAACCTTTTCTAGTCCGCCGCGCATGTCATTTGCACTGGAGATAGGACATATTCTGCAGCTTATGAACGTAGAAGGGACTGTTGAACACAAACTGCTTAAATGCCTCGAAGTCTGTTCCATCTTACAAGGAAGCAAAGCCCTTTCTGAATACTGACGTGCAGATTTAGTGGATGACAGTAAGTGTGATAGTCAGCTGTCTGAGACTTCACAAACCTTACGGATTATTGACTGACCCAAATCTTTACTAAAATGTACCCAGAGAGATGGACAAAGATAAGCACATGCGGTAGCAACCATTACTTTTTTTTCTTTTTTTTTTTTTAAGCCTAATTTCTCTGCTAGAAGATCATGTTTTAACCCCAGTTGTGGCCTGAAGGACAAAGAACTGGGTCACTCTTTATGGGGCATCGTTGTATTGATTGTCATTACTCATTTTTATGATACAGATTATGTCTTTATTGTTACAGATTATAATGAGGAGTGGTATTCGTATAATTCACATATATTGTTAATGCAATCGATAGCTATAGAAGGATTAGATGGTTTAAAATGCAGTCCACCACGCTCCCTCCTTAGATAAGACTAGCTGCTGAACAAGTAGCTGTAATTGCATGTGTCTCTGTGGTGTCTGAAGAATATGAGAAAATGTTAGAGTTCAGCAGCTACTGTATGTTCAGGACACAAAATAAATGACCATTTCTAGCAGATGGACGCTATAGTTCAATAACAGTGACTGTGCTTACTGTCAATGTTCCACTAACTAGAATAATATCACAATCAGAATAAATAAATGCCTCATGTTGCAACTTAAGTCGGATTTGAAAAGAAAGAATTTTCAATCATAAGGAGCATCAATGTTCAAAATTTGATCCTCTTCTTCTTCTATTATATTTCTGGCAGAACAAACAATAGTTCTTACTGTAGTGATAATGTTTTTAGTATGTTATGGTACATCTTTTGGCACCAGTGTCCATCCAAATATTCAGCTGAAAATTATGGTTATCTTCAATCCGACTGAAAACATATTATGTGAGTTACAGCAACCAGTGATTCAGAAATGAATTTGCTTACATGATAACTGATTATGATGAATAAGATTTGGGACCTGTACTTTTCTTTTTAAAAGACAGTCATAACAAATAAAACTGGAAAAGTACTTGGAGAGCACAGACCTCTGCCAAGGTAGTGTTTGTACTTTTATTTCTTTTACATTTTTTTTTAACCTTATCAAGAAGATTTTGTTTTTGCCAGGGTTTGTTTGTTTGTTTGTTTGTTTGTTTGTTAGCAACATAACTCAAAAAGTTATGGATGGATTTTGATGAAATTTTCAGGATATGTCCACTCTGGTTAAAAGGTAGAGTTTTTACTTTCCTCCACTAGAATGACCTCATATGCAGTTCTGTGCCGCTATGCCCTATCTCACAATGATAAAGAATCCTTTTAAAAATTCCTGGATCCACATGGTGATCTGGATCACCTCCAAAATTTAACCATCTCTTCGTTGATGAAGAGTGGACATATCCAGAAAATTTCATCAAAATCTGTCTATAGCTTTTTGAGTTATGTTGCTAACAAACAAACAATCAAACAAACAAACCTTGGCAAAAATATAACCTCCTTGGCAGAGGTAACTAAATTGTTCTGCTCTGTAAGATTATGCACTGGAATGCAGTTTTTATGTAAGCAGGCTCAAATGAAGAGTGTTTTCATGCTGTGCACAGTATAACCCATGCTAGTATGTCTACAGGTCACATGGCTTCTAATTGTAAGCCAGCATTGTGTGTTACTGTTCCAATCTGGAACCAAAGTAGACAATAGAAATGGCTATTGCTTCCTTTAGTGCCAACATGATCGTCACCTCTCCTGACAGAGCTGTCAGGGCCACTGCGTGTGAAGCTAGGAAGGGCACTCCACAGAGCATCAGCACTTTATCGCTGAACTGGGATTTCCAAGGCAGCACTTTGTATTTTCATTCATGGTGTGACAGTTTGTGAAATTTTCATTTCATGCCTGTGAGGTATCTGCAGTGACAAAAAATGTGCACCACAAGAGTAAAAATGTGAGATTTTAGTGATATAAAAAAAATCATGTGGATTCACTGCTCTCCTTCTTTGCACATATGAGGGAAATAACACCTATTTTGTGTGATTACTGTACGTGTTCATGATGCCCCTCTGTGTTATGTAGGTCATTCAGTTCAGGCCAGCCTCTAGTTTTTCTTTTCACATATAACTGGATGATAATGTGTTCATATCTCTTGCAATGTTGCATTATCACTTAATAAATAGAGGCCAGTAGTGGAGACATGTTGCTTCACACATTAAAGAGATGAGAACTCATTAAATTGTGTTGGCCTGCGGCTAATGGATGGATTTGTGGTGCTGGAGCGGTGAGCCTTCTTTTTTTTTTTTTTTTGCATTAAATGTGTAAATGAGAAGCAGAGGAGGTGTATTAGAATATAAAGTGAAAGGTAACAAGGTGTTCAGGAGAGGAAGGTAGGTCGAAAGAAGGTGAAAACATCTAAATCAAATGCAGATGGTTTTTAGAGTTTTAGACTAGACCTCGCCGAGCTCCGTAGCTTCAGTGCAAAAGTAGCGGATAAGATTTCCTGTGAAATGCTGAAGGCTCTGGGTCACTTTGTGTTGTCATGGCTGTCACCTCTCTTCTGTGTTACATGGACGTTTAGTGGTGTGTTTAGATCGGTCATAGTTTTGCAAAAATAAGGAGTTGAAGACGGAACGCGTTGTGCTTTCACTTGTACTTTAGTCACTGAAGACAAACATCTGGAAGTAAAATGAACCCACCAAGTAAGCGTTGCCTCTTAGTTCTCAAGATTAGATCAAAATTTGTAGCATTTCATCTGGTCTTTTACTACAGTAGTAATCGGTTCTCATGAGAGCTTTGAGTAGCAATAGAACTGAAAAAAAAGAGCTCTGGAGAGGATTTTCTGAATACTTGGCAAGGATAAAAATTTAACAGGCATATTCTTTTTTATATGAGTCCGTCTCTCTTTTTATGACAGGCTGCTCAAAAAACAGCCTATAACAAAAACAATCCCAAGTGCTTATTAGCATTTTAGCCCTAGAAAACAGTGAGTGTGATGGCAGCGGTGGAGCACCCTACATGTAATCATTTACTGAAAATGTAATAGCGCGCGAAAATGTGATAAAATTTGCACTTAACTTGATCAAAAATGTAATAAAACCCAATAATGCAATAAAATATCTGCACTTTAACCCAGTAGTCATTCTGTTGTTTCAAATCCAGTGTATTTAACCGTCTTAGATTCTCAAAACACAACATGTAGAACTTTGGACTGAAAATGAACATATTATCTGTCAAGTTTTACATCATCAGTTTTGGAAAAAAAAAAAAAAAGACCCACCTGAAAATGTAAAAAAAAATAATTAAAAAATCCCCAATAATGTAATAAGGTGTTACATTATCAGTAAAAATGTTATTACGATATCAGTCAGGATATTTTATTACATTATTGGTGAAGTTATTACAGCATTGGGTTTTATTACATTTTCGATCAACGTAAGTGCAAATTTTATTACATTTTCAGTAAATTATTACATTATAGGGTGCTACAAGCAGAGGTCTGTTTATCAGTGAGTGCCTTTATGGGTCATTTTTCAACACTTTATCCTGCTTGGATGTAGGATGCAGCTCGGCCTCTAGGGGTCGCAAGCAGTCTCTGATTCTGAGCTGCAATTGATGGAGTTGAACCATTGCTATTACTTCAATGAGTCATTTTCTCATTAACTGAACTTCCACAGGTCAGGGTTTAGACTTAGTCTGCAACAAAAGCGGTTTGTAGTTGGGAAGAGAGGAGGAAGAGACGACTCGACACAGACTTCTGAAGTTCAACTAAGATTAATAAATGTTTGACTTGCATTTAAGATTGATCAAATGATAACCTCGCAGTTGGAGAAGCTGTCATGTGAATTAATGACTTGCACAGAGATGTTCTCCTCTGATCTGATTTTACTTCACATGAAAAGTAGGGACATCATATACTGGGGTGCATTTGTGCTACTTAGACTCTTGGTGCCCTCTCTGTGAACAGTGGAAAGACTATTCTTAACCCATAAAGACCCACTGTTACTTTTATGGCACTTCCAAAATATTTTTTTCTCTTTCTTAAATGATTTATCAACAGTTATTATAATATTAAACACTGTATTTTGTGTTTTTTTCAGTGTAGATCCAGTATTTTCCTACATTTTACTTACTGATCATGTAGATATAATAAAAGCGCAGATTAAAGTTGAGGGTTATTACAGTAGAAACAGAAAGAAATAAAGAAACTTTTTTCAGAATTTTTTTTTAGAAATAAATAAAATAAATCAGAAATAAAGAAACCTTTTCAGACTTTTTCAGCAAAAATTTCAAAAACTAAGTGTCTCCATCCACTGTTATTTATCAAACGCTATGGGTTTCACTGGTGAATCAGTGTTGTAGAAGATGAACGTCCAAATGGATCATATCTGATGACCATGAAAAGATGGCAAACTGTATTTTACCCCAAATATTTACATGTATTGATAGGTTTTGTGGTTTAATAGTCATTAAATATTTTAGACCAGTAGATGGTCTTGTTTGCCAGTGAAGGTTTGGGTCTTTGTGGGTTAATGTTTGCCATATCTTAACATTGATTGAAACATGCAGCCTTGAATTTCCTATGTCTTTACTTGGCATGCAGCAACATGGAAGTAGAGGAGATGGACACTGGTAAGTAATGAAAGACCCTGCTTGAATCTAAACATTGCAAGAAGACTTCACATTCTTGCACTGTACCATTCATGTCTTCGCACTAACTTCTCTGGAAAAAAAAAAAAGTGTCTCATTAAATTATATTTTACTTTTTTCTTTTGTTCAGACAAGGTATAGTTTGAAGATGTTACCTGATGTTACCTGTCGTGACTCATTAAACTTGCTCCTTCAAAAATGACTAAGAAACAAGTGAACATTTTCTGATTTGTGCAGTTGCTGCCCAGACTATTCTGGTGATTCATTTCACCTGTTATTAGTAAGGTTTTACATTTGCATAAAAATCAACTTTTGTTTGATAGAGTATACCAGGACCATTCCATTTGTGCTCCAGTCTTATGCTGCTCATATTTCTCAGCCTGTCTACTTCACCGCTAATTGCTCTCCGTGCATCCACCATCTCACCCGTTCACCCACACTGACATCCTCTGCTTCCCACTGTTACATTTTATTCATTCTGGTTCTCTTCATATTTTAACCTTTGCCTCATCCCATGAACCCTTTGGCAAGTTTAATATATTATGTCTCTGAACACCATAGCAATATTGCAGAATCCTGTGTCTTTTTGTCTTTCTCTTTCTGTTAGACTGGCCGAGTCCCGCACCGAACCCGTCTCTGACAATGCAGCTCTGAGTCCTCAGGAGGTCTCCCAAGAAAATCTGTTGTCTATCCACGACGATGATTTGGAATAACACAACCAATAGCTGTCAAACGTACAGCGCTACAAAAATCACTTGAGTGGACAGCAAAAATATATCATGCTCACCCTGAATCAGAGAGGATCTGTTTGTTATTCTGTTGCTGCAGAGGAGCCAGAATGAATACCCTGATTATAAACTGCTTTTCCTGTGAACGCCTACCAGTCAGCACACATTTCACTCCGTGTAAACACCCATTTCCAGCCTTCTCCTGCCATATTAAAATTTACACAAACTGCCAAATGAAAGACGGTAAACACAGCACCGCTTCAAGACTCACTTGAATCAGGTTTGTTTAATATTTCTCCTGTAAAACTCTTTTTTTGTTGTTGTTTTTGTTCATATTAAGACAGTGAAGTTTAACATAAAACAAATCCTGACTGACTGTCTTTAAATCTGAACGTGTAAAACCACTATCAAACATGGGAATTGTCTGTAAATTTCACAAGTTTGAACAAAAATTTACAGCAGGGGTCTCAAACATGTGACCCGGGGGCCAAATGCGGCCCACCAAAGGTTCCAATATGGCCCCTGGGATGAATGTGCAAAGTGCAAAAATTCTACAGTCAAGGCTGTGGAACTCATTTTAGTTCAGGTTCCACATACAGACAAATATGATCTACAGTCAAATAATAGTATAATATCCTACAAAAAATAATGCCTCCATTTTTCTTCTCAGTTTGATGTGAAAAAAACGTATCATATTACACTATGTCTATAAATGACGACAATTTCAAATGTTTTAGTGCAAAAAATAACAGTAAATTATGAAAATATTTACATTTACAAAATATCTATTAACAATAAAATAGGAGTAACCTGAACAAATATGAACAACCTGAAAGGTCTAAAGAAAATTTAACACAATTTGACCCATTTTCTGCTGTTCTTCAGCGTTTAGTGTCTTTGTACATCTGATCCATAATGCACATGTACAAATAATAAATTGAGGAAGAATATTGTTAAAATTGCACTTATTTTTCTTAAGAAATTTCAGTTTTTTATAAGTTTATAAAAACAAACACTTTCATAATTTAAGATTTTGTTTTGGGGGTTTTTTGCACTAAAATAATTATTTTACTGATCCGGCCCACTTGAAATCAAATCACACGGATTGTGGCCCCTGAAAGAATATGAGTTTGAGACCCCTGATTTACAGCATTTGAGGCTGTCATTTCTTTCTAAAAATGAAAGCTCTCTATTCTAATAAATAATTTAATGGCTCAGCTTTGAGTTACGCTAGTCCAGCATTAGTTAGAAGGTTAATAGTGAACGTCTCTCATGAGGTTAAATACATTATAAATATATGATTCAGTGAGATATAGAGACACAGTGATGTCAGATCCAAGCTGGGACATAATTTTTTGATTATAAATGCTAAATCAGCCCTAGAAATAAAAAAAAAAAAAAGGCATTTCATGTATTTGTAGAGTGAATGCTTTCTATTAACTACAAACGAAAAAGTTTGATTAGTATATTTTTTAATTTAATTTGGATAAAACAGAATCATTTGGCTTGCTTATTACCTTGCTTATTACTGTAAGTACAATGTCAGACATTAATATTGGATGAGTTATTATAAAGGAGGGAGAGGCATCCATGTGCTAATTCATTTAAAGACTTTCCTATTTATTACTTATGTCAAAATGTAATCATTGTTTTACCTGTCCCTGTTACTGTACATAAAGATGGTGTTTCTGTTGAGAAAAGGTGGACATTTTGGTTTATCAATACAAAGACCAAATTATTAGAGTGAAGAACTTATTTCCAAATTCTGTATTTTTCCAATGTCAAAGCTGTGTAATTTACAAATGCATATTGTATCATAAATTAACTGGAAAGAGTAGAATCAGGGCATCACACTTATTTTTTTTTTTTATAAATAATTATCACTTGTTGAGATGTGAATGTGTAAATGCTTGTGTCTTTTGCATTAGATTAGACAATTTGTGCATATTGAAATGTAGGTGATTGTTTTTATTACTGGAGGAACTGCTTTATTTTTTCAGAATAGCTATTTGTGCATATACAGTAGTAACCCTTGGACAGTTGTACAGTTGTAAAGTCATAAAAACACCTCCATGAGTTGGTAATCCTTTTTTATTTCATTGTAAGATTACATGCATAAAATCCAGTTTCTGTCTTTTGGCTGCAGCCTCAAAAATACCAACACCACAAGTCTCATCATAGATAAATTGTTGCTCCACTTAGACTGTGCAGATTATTTTTATCTGCTGCTCACATGACGTTCATTGTCAAGAGGATATTATATTGTGTCCCGTTCTGGCTGAAGTGGTCCTTCTCTCTGCATTCATGGCATCATGACTGAGAATAATTGTGACGGCAAGAGGGGGGAGAGGGAAGGGGAGCTGTGTGTTGTTGTCATGACACCCACTGCAGAATAATTGGATGGCTTATCAGGTTATGCCACGAAGCTTAATTGCACTGTTTCATTCCTGACAGGATGAAATACCAACTCAAGTGTGAATTTCAGACACGGGAAACGCAGTAGGGTTAGATACCATGGATATTCTTGAGCATATCAATGTTTGCATTTCAGTATTGACTCTGAAGGTCATCAGAGTGCACTGTGAAAATACAGCTCTGTCATCTTATCTTTCTCAAAAACATCCTTCCACTTGAGTAAAAAACATTTTTCACACCCTTTTTTCATGACTTAAGCTCCGTCATCGACTCATTGATGAAGTCATGTGTTGATGCTTCTGTATCTGCTGATTCAGCGCTACAGTATTGAGTGATATTTTCAGATGAGCTGCTTCCCAGGACAGTGTATAACAATAGGTTCACAATAGGTTTTCAATTATAAAAACCAGCAAACAAATGTTTTAAAGCAATTGAAGTTGGATAAAGACTGAACACATGTGTAGATAGATTCACCTGCATTAATGTTCAATACATGCATAAAACTAATACATTATGACCTACAGGGGGTGCTATTAGATATCTGAGAAAAGTGTCTGTCTGGGCTTTAGTCTTTATCTGTTTTAGTTGTTTTCCAGCCAAACAATCTGTGTAAATTTTTACTTTTTAAGTTTGATGGTTATGTAGAACTCTATATAAATTATATTGTGGCACAGATCAATCTGCTGGACTGTTGCAAGAGTCTTGTTTCCTGTAGCCACAATACTATACACAGCACATCGATATGGGCAGACGCCCAGAAAATCTTGAATAGATAAAATTGCTTTGCCACAGCCAAGAAACTTCTAAGTGTGAGGGGGCATGCACCTGCACTCAGATGTACAATATGTCAACTTGTATCTGAGGTGAACAGAGAAGGAACCAACGTTTGATTATTTTGTGGCTAAATAATATTTGGAGCTTGTAAAATGAATATTTTCAGCAGATGGAGCATAGTATGTTCTCAGATAAGCTATTATTATACTAATTAACAGCTGTTGTTTACAGTATCCGTTTACTTTTCAAAGCTGGTGCTTATTTTCTATCTATGCAATTAGTGGGTTTCCGACATTGTTGTGATATTATGACAATAGCATTTTATGAAATGAATCACATTCAGTTGTCCTACTGTGTACAAATTTGTACAGACTTGTAAACTGTTATGGTTTGTTACATATTTATGCACAATAAAAGCCTTTGTACAAATCTTTTGTGTAACAATTTTGCTCATGAAGGCAGACGCTTGTATTTTATTAAACTAAAAGCATCTTTCATACAGACTTTAATTACAAAGATGATATCTGGAATTCAGAAATATGATTATAATGTGTCTGTATGTAGCAAATCAATTTGATCCCAAAATTGCCCTGTAATTCGATCAATACTGTCTCCCATACAGTCTTTTTCCAAATGAATCAATTGCACAACCACTATACACTGTGCAGACAAGCAGTCAAAAATCAAACATTTGATCGTTTGAGCTTTTTCCAGTTATATCAAACATGAAATTTAATCCATACTGTTTCTCTGTCAGATATTTTTCAGCTCTATATGGTCGATCAGAAGCAAGGGCATGCTCTTGTTTGGCCCTCTGACAGACAGTCACATCGATATGTCTGCTCATTTGGCCTGCTGCCTGCAAAGTAATGACTGATAGTATACAGTGTGTAATGACGGATCATCAGGGTTTTTATGGTCAAGCATAATAAAAAAAAATGCCTGGAGGTCATTTCATTTTATATCCGTACATGTTTGTCAACTGAGAGTGGGAAATAATATGTCAGTGTTCGTTTGGTTTCATTACTATTTGTAAAGTAGTGTGGCTGTTTTCTTTAATAAGACCTGATTTGTGACCAAGGAATGATGCCCGTTACAAATATTACCAAGGAAAAGGTACAGAACCACTGAGATCACCAGCCTTATGACTTTCACGGTCAAGTGTGAAAATGTTTAGGAGTAAATAATGTGTTTCATATTCATTAACCTGTTGATTTTAAAGGTGAAGGAAGGAGATGAGTTGGAGCTGAAGCAGCATTTGAAGATCTTAGGTTGAGGTTTGAAAGACTTGGCTATATCATAAACCTCAGTATAACAACCTTGTTTTGAATCAGATGCCACTGGCTGCAGTGAACAAAGCCTTTCTGGAGCACAGACCTGTCCTCAGGAAAGAGATGAGCTTGCACCAAAGAAAACATGTGGAAGAATTGTTCTTTGATATTGTCATGGAACTCACTGGAGACTCCTGCTGCTGCTTCATGTGCTGCCGGCATCAGCTTTGTTACTGTCTGCTGTAATACGGGATGTATGGAGGTTGTTTGGAATCCATAAATGAGTTTCAGCATTAGACAGTGTCATTGGGTCCATTACAGCTGTTCTCAACAAAATAGAAAATGGAAAGATTTGTCTATATGTAAATTATGGGTGTCAAACTCATTTTAGTTCAGGGGCCACGTTCAGCTAAATTTGGTCTGAAGTGGGCCGGACCAGTAAAATAATAACATAATATTATATGAATAACATCAACTCCAAACTTTCCGTAAATGATGAAAATGTTTAAATTACAAACTATCCTCTAAAATAATATGGGTAAGATGTAGAACCTTACATTTATTAAGAAAAATAAGTGCAATTTTAACAATATTATGCTTCAGTTTATCATTTCCACATGTGCATTACAACTACAGATCACAATGGATGCACAAATAAACAAAACAGTAACAGGAAGAATAGTGGTACAATTATGCTTCACTTAAAGCATTTCAGATTATTAATTTTAGTTGTGAATGGGTTTGTTTTCGAGTAAATACAGGAAAATTACATTAAAATGTTTCAAATACTGGGAGAAAAAAATTGGACTTGTGAGTATCTATAGGTTATTATGATAGTATTTTTTATCAAATTACTTGAAATTGAGTTGGTTTGCATAGAGAACCTGAACTAAAATGACTGTTAATAGCTTAAGTGTAATTTTTGCATTTCACAGATTCATCCAATGGGCTGAACTGGACCTTTTGTTGTGCTGGTTTTGGCCCCAGGCTGCATATTTGACACCCCTGATGTAGATGATTTGCTTCTTCTTTGAATAAGTCACTTCTTGCCCAAATCATTCCACTCACCATTTGCAGATATTCTCCTCCCTTAAAGGGGTCATATTATGAAAAATCGACTTTTGAGCAGTTTCCTATCAGTAATAAGCATCACCGGGCTGTCTACAA
>JAQQZY010000017.1:17809680-17826402 GCA_030068375.1 Ostorhinchus rueppellii | reverse complement strand
ACTGGAATAAGATTTGATCCAAAGTCCATTTTGACAAATGCAGGTCGCAGACATGTCTTTTACACACTTTAGAACAAATTTAATATGTTAGAAAGGGTCATAATATGGGACATATCCATCAAAAAGTAAATAATACGACTCCTCAAATCCTAAAACACTGCTGTGAAATGACACTCCCACACATTCATGTTATAGCAACAAATGAAAGAAGCTCTGTCATGATGTTTCCTGGGCAGCACATTCAATAAACCTGTGGATGTAAAGAAAAATGAGATGGAAAAAAGCAAACCTTCCAATACCTGTTTTATAGAGCTATTAATTGTTTTGCAGAATACCTTACAAAGTTTAGACTAATACGGTCATTGCAAATGTGTTATTTGTTCGTGGTGTCCTGAGATCTGCAAACGAACAATTCATTAAGTATTTATGAGTGTGTTCAGCATTTAATTGCTAAAATGCGATCCAGCATCATTTTGAAATGGATAATTAGCTTCCGATAAGGTGCCTCATATTGCCCTAATGGCTTTATATTGCACTGGAACGGCTTGCATCATTTTATCATGACATTCCATTCAGTTTGGTTTATGGGGGTTGGATACACTCCAGTTTAAACTGATTTTTTCCCCCCCGTTGTTTTAACTGTGTAGATAGTTTTCTTCATGCAAGTAAACCATATGTGCTGTATATGGATTAGCAGAACAGAAATGCAGTTGGCCTACAAATTATTTTCATAAAGGAGAGGTATTAAATAAATGCCCCTCATTACAGTATGTTTTTAAGGATCAAAGCCTTCCATTAGTGATGAATGCTTACAGAGCAATAGTTTTCTAAAGTAGCACAAGTGCACTTATTAGAGCATTGGACTTCAAAGATTTAATATTAATACCATCCCTATTCAGCTACACATAATTCATACAGGACAGAAATTTATACAAGAATATTACTTCTCGCCTGTTGTCATTATGTTTTAATGGTTTTGTGCACACACAATGTGAAAACTTGACTACTGCATTAACTAGCCATCAATTCATAACATTCTGTATAATTTTGTGCTGAGTTTCTCAAAATATTGTGCTCTAGATTAGTATTTTTCTTCCTGTATTTTCTCATTTATAGACATTTTGAAACTAGTCATCAGTTTAGCACAATTTTTAATGTACATTTAATTCACAATAGAATTTTTATTGTGTTTTTAAATAGATTTTAGTATGTTTAATATGTAAAATAAACAAACAAACTAAAGAACACCCTACTGTCTCTTCTGAAATGAAATTCCTATTGTTATGGATGATGAACAAACAGAGGGTGTGTCATGTAGATGATATTAATTAAGCATAAAATGTCCAAGGCTGTTGCGATTCTTTATAAAACTGGAGAGTTGTTAAATAAGAAATGTTTGCCTTTATTGTATTGCTCCCTTATCATGCCAAACATGTCATACTGTGTGGAAATTTGAGGCAATGTGTATAAAACTAAAAGCTATTAGTCATAAATAAAGCAGGTTATCTTCAGTCAAGTCATCCATTTTTTTGTAGGATCTGGTTTATTGACATTTCCTGAAATTTCCTGATATTGTAAATTTAAAAATAATGGAAATTATGTTTCATGCTAAGAGTATTCAAAAAACGTTTAAGTTCAGAGAAAATAATTATAAGTTAAGAGGGATGTTTGTGTTTGAAACACATAAAGTCAGAACAAATGTTAAATATCACTGTGTTTCTGTTATTGGTGACAAATTATGGAACCAACTGAAGGATAAATTGAAATAGTGTAGCTCGTTGTCAAATTTTTAAAAAGCTGTCAGTTCTGAAATACTCAAGGGTTATGAAAGTCCAATGATTTCTATGTGACTTAAGAAACTGAATGTAAATTAAATTTGCCTAATGTTATATATTTTCTGCAACTTCGGATATGGAGTTGGAGTAAGGATGGAAGTAGGAGAAGCAGAAATGAGCCTCAGGCTTCAGCTTCTTCCTTTTTCAGTTAAAAAAAAGTGCTAACTCTATGTTCTTTATATGTATGTATTTTTGTATGTAACTGAAAAAAAGACTAAAAATTAATATTCATTCATTCAATTAATGAGGAAAAAGTAACAAATTGATAAACTAATACAGAGTCCTACACAAACTGTACAGTTTATCTATTGATGTGTTTATTTACAGATAAAGTATATCTCCCATCTAATATCTAAACTGAACCTTATCTTTGTCAAACAGCCCATACATCATCTAGATGTAGTCTGCAGTGCTGCACTGACACAGACAGAGGATAAAAAGAGAGTTAAAAAAAAGGTGTACAATATTAACTATAATCCCTGAGATGCTTTAATCAGTTTCCATTTTAAGGTGAGTGATAAACTCAGATACAAGTGTAATTACATTTTTGATTAGGAACGTTTGAGTTTAAAGGTCAGCTGAAACGACTTATTGAGTGTTCTTTAAAGTAGCAGCAGACAGGCTTTAATGAATTCTGGTCCGCTGTGCCGCTGTGAATAAGTGTTGAAAGTGTCAGATAACTACTGCTTTTTTTTTTTTTTTAGCAACAAATATAGTGTATAATTGAGGAAAAGCGCCAGACACTGTAAATACAGTAGCTCTCTTTGTGTTCGTAATGAAGTGTGAGAATATACAGTAATCCCTGGTAGTGTGACAGTGGATTACAACTGATCTGTGGCACTGATGGATTCATGACAGCCACTCATCCAGCTGAAGAGCTTTAGTAAGACATGACTTTATCTCTTCAAAATCCCTATCTGTTATCCCTTACATCAAATAGTCCCCGATGTAATAAATGGCTTCCTCTCTGGAAGCGTAGGAGTTAGAAAGCTGCAGTGTTGGCAGACATGAAGCTGTGGTGTTGATGGTGTTTTTATGTCACTCTGGGCAAAAAAAAAAAATTATATATAATAATTGCCTTGTAGCATATTGGGTAACACTTCACAATAATGGTACATGAATTATCATGAATCCATGCATTAATTCATGCATGGATTCATGTGGTAGATCATGAATCATCAGTAATGTAAAAGAAGTAATAATGAGTGCATTAACTAATGCATTAAATAACTAAATAATCATGATCCATCTTCTATTAAGCATGTTCATGATTTTTGTGTATAGCTCATGTTAACTTTGCTGTTACAAATGACAGCCCAAAGAAACACAGAAACATAGCAGCATGAGTGTGTTCTATTAAATTCTAAATGGTGTCATCATTACCTGAGCATTACTTCATCATACCTTTATTATGTTTGTGTCCTGTCAAATAAAATGGTGACATGAGCCTTCTTAAACAAAAAAAATGATGCTTTTTCATGCATTAATTCTGGATAATTTGTATATCATTACTCTAAAGTGTTACCACATCTTGTAATTCCAGTCATCTGAGCGACATCCTCTCATTCCCTGTGTTTTCAGGCTGTAGAAAATCTATTCCATAACGCAGGATTATGTCTAATCAAAGATATTTTCAGACTGGTAGGAGGGTTAAATATGTATATTTCCAAATTCTTGCATTGATCCCGCTTAATTACTCTCTGTCACCTTGAAAAACATTTAGAGTATAAATATGACTCTTAACAGATATATGAACTTTAAGTCTTAAGTTTGTATGCAACATTTAATATTTATTCAGCATTTGTTTTGTTTGTTAAAGTTGAGGACGTGCTGTAAGATAATGTATAGAGCACAGGTGTCAAACATGTGGCCCAGGGCCCAAATCTGGCCAGCCAAAGGGTCCAGTTTGGCCCTTGGGATGAATTTGTGAAATGCAAAAATTACACAAAGATATTAACAATCCTTTTAGTTCAGGTTCTACATTCAGACCAATTCAACCTCAAGTGGGCAGGGCCAGTAAAATACTATCATAATAACATATATAATGACAAATCCAAATTTTTCTCTTTGTAAATGTAAACATTTTCATGTATTTACACTAAAACAAAGTATAATTTTGCAAAAAAAAGTGAATAAGCTGAATAAATATGAACATTTTGAAATGTCTGAAGTGCAATTTTACCAATATTCTGCCTGTTAATAAAAGTTTTGTGTATCTGTAGATGCACTGTGATCTATAGGTTATAATGTACATGTGTAAATGATAAACTGAGACATAATACTGTTAAAATTATGCTTATTTTTTCAGTTTGTTCGTGTTATTCACATTCTTTGAAAGGATAGTTTGTAGATGTAAACATTTTCCTCATGTAAATTTACTTTTTTCGCTCTAAAAGTATAGAGAAAAGGTTCAAGTTGACAATATTTATATATTATGTTATTACTTTACTGGTTTTAGTCAAATTTAGTCAAATGTGGCCCATGAACTAAAATGAGTTTGACAGAATTTGACAGAATCCTACAGAGGGTAGGAGACATAAGCAGAAAGCTTCAACCTACTCCTTTTCAGTCTGACTGTAAAAATTAATTATTAATTATTATTATTTAGTGAAGTTTGTTTTATAAATTTTAGTTTCATGCAGTGATTGTTGGATCTATGGGTTGGATGGATCTGTGGACTGTGTTTGTTCTTCAGACAGACTGAAATAAAACAATAAAACAACAATAAAATAAAATAATTCCAGCTCCTGGATCTTTGGAGCAGAAAGACAAGTAAGTGAATTTTGAGACCGTATGACTCTTGTCTTCATATGTAGTTAGACTGCTCCCAGACATTTGACATTTGTTGCCAGTTTGTCTTGATCCTTTGAGTGACTTACCAGCGTTGTTTCCAGACTGACCTGAACCCTTTTTCGACTCTGGACCTCCTGAGTCTAACCTGTTCCCTTGTCTGCTCTACTGCTTGCCTGAGCCAATCTTCTGTTTATGGACCCGTGAGCCTGCCTAAACCCTCTCAGTACCTCTGCCCTGTTGGATGGATCTTCTGTTTTTTTGGACTCTGCTGTGAACGGTACTCTGCCTCTTGTCTGAAACATTTTGTACTTTTGCTGATCTTTTTCTGTCTTGGTTTTTGACCCTTTTTGTCTCTCTGACTAGAGCTTGCCTAACCCTTATCAGTACCTCAGTCTGGTTTTCCTGTTTCCCTGGTTTTGACCCTTGGACCATCCCCGACCTGTGAGCCTGGATTTTCCCTCTGGTTTACAACTGTTCTATCATTTATTTTCTGAAGGAATTATCTATTGTCCCAGAAATTAACTGTTTTTTAACACATAATAGTTTTCCCCTCGTATCTCTGCATTTGGGTTTATATATCTATGTTTGGACGTGACAGTTGGATAGGAAATACTGTAGTATATTATTGTGTAATCAAATTCCATCATCTTGAAAATCAAATGATGATATTGAAAAAAAAAAGTTTTCCAAATATTATTCTATTCTTGAAAACCTCTTTAACACAGATCCATCATTTGTAAGAATGGAGTGAAGTGTCACGTCTTATGTGGGATGAATTGTCATATCCATAAAGACTATTTCACATAATGAAATGCAGATAATGTGGCAGACGTGTAAACACATGAAACCTCTCCATGCACTGCAAACACTTTCTCCTTCAAATAAAAAAAACAATACATTTAGATAAAGTTAATTATTGCATCATTATAACTTCACTACTTGGAAAGAAATTCTCTACATTTGCAGTAAAGCTTGGCAAGCAATTTTCTGAGTCTTGGTCTGCATTTAATATACAAAATGTACCTTTGGGACTTTGGATGAGCCATCTTTGTGTGGAAGTCCATTATGCATACAGCGGAAGTATGAGTAAGTCCATTACATTAGCTGAAATTAGTAACGGGGCATTTAAAAGAAGGTTTATTTCACACTTCAGATAATGCAGTTGTCAGGAAGTGCACAAGGACTAAAATTAAATGCTGTGTGATTAAAGATAGGAGCAGCAAAAAAAGATCAAGCAAAGCATTTATATCTTCTCATAATATATTCTTGTTTATTCCTCCATTTTGGCATCTAACTTTGAATATACATCAACTGCTATTCTACAGGCAAATGATCCTGCATGCAACTTTATTAAGTAAATGAATGAGATATGTGCCATATAATCACAATGCTTGTTAAATGTCTATTATGAAAAAAAATACAGTGTTATCAAATGTGAATAATTAAGAAATGGTCTCTGTTGGTGTTTAAAATGAGTGTATGATACACGTGGTTGCTTTCCTCTCCCATTCACTGCTCACAGCAGTTAGATAACAATATACATTTCTCAGTTAGGCAGCATATCAACAGTATTTTTAATGGAAAAACAATGAAGTATTTAGATTGAATTGCCTATAACATATAAACATGGTATCTAATTGCACATGCCATTATCAAAAATACACTGCGTATTTAAAATCATGGAGACAGGCTTCCCAGAGATGATAACTTTTTTGTGTCTTGTATTGCAATAACATACAAAGCACCCAGCAAAGACGTCGGTGTTAACTGTACCATGGGTTAACATTCATTTATGTTCTAACCACCTGCAGGAGGAGGATTCTGCTAGCTACTGCAACATGTGTGTATTTGTGTGTAGCAGTGTTTTGAAGTTTGCTGTTGCTTTCCTACAAATACTGTACATGTATGTGTGAGTCTTTAATCCTCTTCACAGATGAATCCCTAAAGAAACCACACATTTCGTCTGTTTTTCCCTCAGAAAGTTAGAGAGAAAATTAAAAATGCATTGACAAGACAAGAGAGCTCCGTCTTCCTTCTTCTCAGACTTCAATGATGTTGATAGATGGTACAGAGGGGTGAAACTGTAAAAGATGACACAAAAAATACATTACCACCTTATGTTTTTCTGCAATAACAAGACAATTTAGTAACATTAGAAAAATGCACTGTCCCAGCTGAAATCAGCGATACAAATACAATAAATCTAAATTTCTACAGACCACTGCAAGATTTTTGTATAAAACTTGAAACGTGTCAAGAGACAAATTATTTGCTTCAAACATTAGTTAATGTGTTTCTGTTGTTAAAAAAAACAAAAACAAAAAAAAAAAACATTAAGGATTTTCTTTTGAAACTAAACAGATTAAATAGCTCAGGGTAATTGGCTGTTTGTCAGGTCTGCATCAAAACTTACAGAAACCTCACCTCATCAATATCCGCCCACCTAATGAGGACTGGAAAAAGAGATAAGCCAGTGCAATTACAAATCCTACAACTTTGCCCCTTAGTTAATTTTAGCAGTGATCTTTGTTAGGTCATCACTGATGATGCAAATGGCCTTGTTTATCGACGGGCACAGGCCTCATTACAGATGCCTGGCTGTTACTGTTTTAGGACATCTCACACAAACACTGAAACACAGAAAAAATATTTTTACCATTTTCAAAGCGTAGACTTCTGAATTTTTCCTCCATTACATTTTCTAGAGCAGGGGTGTCAAACTCATTTTAGTTCAGGGGCCATGTTCAGCTAAATTTGATCTGAAGTGGGCCGAACCAGTAAAATAATAACATAATAATATAGAAATAATGTCAACTCCAAACTTTTCTCTATGTTTTAGAGTGGGAAAAAAAAAAAGATTTATATTATGAAAATGTTTACATCTACAAACTATCCTTTAAAACAATGTGAATAACACAAATAAACAAAATATAAGTGCAATTTTAACAATATCACATCTCAGTTTATCATTTTCACATGTACATTATAACTTACGGATCACAGTGAATCCACAAATACATAAAACATTTAATAACACCCAGAATCCTGTTAAAATTATATTTGCTTCTCTTAAAACATTTCAGGTTCTTCATATTTGTCCAGGTTATTCACATGTTTTGCAAAATTATACTTTATTTTAATGTAAATACATGAAAATGTTTACATTTACAAAAAAAATTGGAGTTGTACTTGAGAATTAGTGTGAATGTGCAACCTGAACTAAAAGGATTGTTCATATCTTAGTTTAATTTTTGCACGTCAAAAATTCATCCATAGGGCTGAACTGGACCCTTTGGCAGGCCAGATCGGCCCACAGGCCACATGTTTGACACATGTGTTCTCAAGCATATGTAGATTAGCTGTATTCCTACAAAAAGTGTCTCCTTTGCCTATATTTGGGTGTTTTTGTAACTATTTTGCTCTAGTAGTGTTGGCTGTGGAATTCACAATTTTTCCAGTGTCATTTTTATTGTTTAAGTGCAGCTGTTGGCTTTTTGATGTACTTTTATTTTAGATTGCTAGAAGAGACGATGGCCATCTGATGTAGACATATTCACCAATGTCAATACTACACTGCAAAAAATCTAAATCTTACCAAGTGTATTTTTCACATTTCTAGTCAGAATATCTCATCACACTCAAAACAAGACAAAATCACCTAAAGAGTAACTTTTCAGTGAGATATAAGAACTTACACAATAAATCTTGAAAATCTTATTTCAAGAAATCTTACCAAGATAAATTTCATTTGTTTTATTGACAGATTTTTATTTTATTTATTTATTTATTTATTTTGGCTTAGCTTAATTCAAGATTTTATTTATTTTTGGTTTAATTCAAGTAAAAAACTCTCAACGGAACACGTGGAAATTATCTTGGTAAGATTTCTTGAAATAAGATTGTCAAGAGCTATCGTCTAAAAATAAGTTCTTACATCTGACTGAAAAGTTACTCTTTAGGGGATTATGTCTTATTTTAAGTGTGATGGGATATTTTGGCAAGAAATGAGAAAAATACACTTAGTAATATTTAGATTTTTTGCAGTGTAAGCATTTAATCTAATCTAATCTGAAGTTTAAATATTTAATCAATTAGCAGTTGATGAGTTATTGATGAGCCAATCATTTCATTAATATTCACAAAGAACAACTGACCATTGTGAACATATGATACAATAAAACAGAGATAAGCATACATGCTTTGTGCAGGCGTGTGTAAATGATGTTTGCTAATCATATTAGTGGTACGTGGTGTCGTGGGTCGCACTTCCACCTCACACTTAGCTTCGCCTGTTCTTTCTGTGTCATTTCCTGTAATGGTTCTGCATTTATTTTGAAGCTTCTTCTGTTTCTAGTTTTATTTTTGTAAATTGCTGTTTGATGTATGTTTTTTTTTCACTTCCTTTGTGTTTCCTTCCTTACTTGATTGCTGTCTCTGCCTCTGTGTGTTACCTGTGTCTTTTATATTCCAATATATAAATGTATAGTTTCCATGCCAAATTGTCTATTGTCTCCCCTGTATGATTGGTTTGTTTGGTGACTTTATTTTTTGTCATTTTCCTTTTGTACCTCTGTCCCATACTGTTCTGTTTCTGATCAGTGGGAACAGATTGTTCTTGTGGACTTCAGCCTGTTTGCCTCCGGCCGTTTCTTTATGGTCTCAGCCTGTACCATTGGATTTCCTCCTGGTCCCCCAGTATCCCTCGCCATTAAAAACAGGTAAACATAAGTGAATTCTCCTTTCAGTGTCCTCGACCAAGGTACCCATGGAGATCTGGAGTTGTTCCCTGAGCACCTTCAATGGCAGCTCACTGCTCCTAATGTATTAAGTGCTGATTTTAGGTGTTGTGTGTATTAGAAGGGCAAAAACCAGAGTTTCCCTACAGGGATAATAAAATGAGATAATCTTTAACATTTAAAAACTTATATTAAATGATTCTTATTAAATGATTATTAAGACAGTGAATCACTTTAAATAATTAACAGGACATTAAAACATCTGCTTTGAGTCTGATTTGTGTCTGAATTCAGTGATGTACCCACTTTACTCCTCAGAAGTCCTCCACTGTGGTGCTCCGGCGTGCTCCTCTCTGATGACGGTTTGGCCTTCTCCTTATTGTTGCTGGAGTCATTATCCTTGATGATGTCATATTGCCGGCAGAACAGGGCAATAACAGCTGCCAGGAGATGAGAGATGGACACACACCAAGACACACACAGTGAGGACAGGGATTTAGTCAGGAAGCGGCAACTGCCACTCACAGATGTGTCACCACTTCCCTTAACTGAGGACGTTGAAAGGCCATGTGTATAATGGAATTCTGCTCCCAAGGGAATATGATGGCTATGCCTTTATCTGAAAGCTTGGAAGACAATAATTCTCCTTGGAGTTTGCTTTGCTGCATTTTCCAATCTGCCAGATGCAGCTCTGCCTCCAGTTTGGATAAGTACTGTACGCTCACAATTAACGTCCCTGCTTCACTGAGGTTATGAATTTATATGAGAATGATATCATTAAATATTAAGAATCCCATGGTAGAGTTCCTGCTAATGAGAAACAGAGCTGTATGAAATACTGAGTAGTAATTTATTTAACTAACAAATTATTATTTATGCAGTGTATAAGCGCTCTGTAATATTGTAGCTATATGTCAAAGTCTGTTTGGTGTCGATGTGTGATGTTGATGTTGCAGTCAGTTTCACATTTATTACAGGATAAGCCAACAGCGTTAATAACTTTACGGTGAAGTTGGGCGTAATTGTGTTTTGATGAGCCTGCTTAGCTTTTGAAAGATTTTGTTTTTCTTAACTCAAATACAAGTATGCAAAAACACCCTCATTATTACCTTCGCCAAGGAGGTTATGTTTTTGCCAGGGTTTTTGGGTTTGCTTGTTTGTTTGTTTGTTAGCAACATAACTCAAAAACTTATGGACAGATTTTGACAAAAAAAAAATTCAGGATATGTCCGCTCTGGGTCAAGGAAGAGATGATTAAATTTTGGAGGCGATCCGGATCACCATTTGGATCCAGGAATTTTTTAAAGGATTCTTTATCATTGCGACATAGGGCATGGCAGCACAGATTTGCATATGAGGTCATTCAGTGCCATCTAGTGGAGGACAGTACAAACACTACCTTAACAAAAAAAAAAAAAAAAAAAGTACAAGCACTACGTAGGCGGAGGTCTGCGCTCTCAGAGTGTTTTTCTAGTTCAGTTTACTTTGGTCAGAAAAGTGGAACTATCTTCAGGTTGCTGATGTGGGATTTCATTTATTTATTTTTTTTCTCAAAAAATAGTAATTTTTTTTTGTCCAGGAGTCATTCTGGATTCAGTTAGATCCACTAATCACAGATGTGGTGCTCCATTGTTGAATTTTTCTTCTGTTGGTAAGATCTCAGGCTGAACTGGAGACTTTGTGGCCAGAGTTGGACTTGTCTCTCGAGCCTGACTTTACACGTTTGTGTTTATTTAATAGAAGATATTTTTCTTTCTGACATACAGCTCCAACAACAGGTGATGTCACATTTCCTCCACAAACTAATAAAATGCAGTCTATAAGCAGATTTAATTCATTCAGTTACAGACATCTACTCATGAAAGTTTCTATTCGCAACCAAATTATTAGCCTATACCCTTACCTGCAGTGGCCACAAACATATCATGTGAAATCACCTATTAGAGCAATGGGAGAGTCAGTATTTTTTTGTTTTTTGTTTTGTCATGGGATTTTTGGTTCAGGGGATACCGATTCTGGCCAAAGATTGTAAATGACAGAAGTTGAATCTAAGTGCGAGACACTAAATTTTATAAACCGCAAAAAAAAAAGGAGAGGAAGCAGCAGTTTGGAACTTGTCTAGAAACATGATAGAACTCGACCTGCTCCTTAGATAGACAGATAAGACTTTATTGATGATTTACGGTAGTTGCACATATGCATACTGTGATATGGAGGTGGTGGAGGGTTATGGCTGTGGAGAGGAATGACCTTCTGTACATACAACACAGACAGCTCACTTCAAAGTAATGAAAATACAACCATTTTCATTTTTGAGGAAAATATCTATATTATGAATATTATACTCCTCCCCATAAATCTTATGCTTTAACAGGAAAAAACACAAATACAGAAAATATAACATTTAGATTTTTTTAGACCTATATTTTGTCATTTTGAGGATGTAATGAATAGGACTGGAGTGGCTGTAAATGAGCAGCATGAAAACAAAACATGAAGATTTTTTTTCCAATAACCATTGACTTCTTAACATCACATCCTCCGTGCTACTTTGGTTCTCCTCATTAGTATTATTTAACATCTCACTTTGTTGCACTGAGGCGGGAACCCCTCCTCCTGGCAGCCTGTCAGACATGCCACTTCTCATTGTGCCTCAACACTTCATTATTCAGCTGACTTTCTCAAAGGAGCATGAATTTATACTTGGAGGGAAAGCTACGATACAGAGAACGTTCAGGGAAGCGTGCTGTTGGTTTGACATGACTGTAGAAAAAAAAAAAAGAGAAGAAAGAATCCCAGGGGATGCTCCGAATTGTCAGCCTTATTTCTGAGTGAGAGTCACTTTGGAGTTTCATTTAACAGGGATCATCTGGGTGTTGTCTTGGTTGACTGAACTTTGATTTATAGCTTATTGATTTGTAAGTCAATATGTGAATTAATTTATAAAATAAAATGAAAACAAAATAATATTTAAATGAACAGAACCTGTCTAAATTTACATGCTCGAAAAGGAGTAGGAAGAAGTATAAACTTATTTATTTGTCCTACCCCCCAAATACTTACATCTTTATCAGTAACTTGATTCATGAATCAAGCAATATATTTTTCTTAATTTAGCATTAAACCCATGACTACTATATAATACAGTAATTGAATTATGCACAACAATATGATAATGGCAGTATATTCAACCGTTCAAAAATGTTCTTCAGTTACTACAGTACATTTATCAATGCAACATTATCCAAAAACAAACAGCCCTCATAGTCATTATTAAATACTGTACCTTACAAGAATCAATTCCTTATATTTTTCATCCCTCTCTTTCACAAAGCATTTTCTGAAGATTACCCGGCATGAAGCTATTCTTTGCTTTAAACAGCATTTGAATAGTTTCGAACTCCACAAGGTCTTGATGATAGAACAAGAAATTCTTTAGTTTTACAGTAAATCGGCTGCACCTGTCGTCACTGAGGCTGGCAATAAAAGCCAACAAAAGGCATGTACATTAGAAATATTCCATCAACTTGGAGATTATTATGCAGGATTTTCAGGTCAGTTCCCCAGTGACAGCAACTGCAACAGCTATTACATCACAAGTTTGTTTGTGTTGAAGAAATGTAAGGTTTAATCGTGAAATAAATTCATATTACAGGGAATAAGTTAATTCATGTATTTGTTTAAAAAAAAAAAAATACAGTGTTTAACCAATGACAGTGTTTACCCAATTAACTATTTAGATTTATGTTTGCAGAATTATTATTGACACATTTGCACATACTCTCATACAAGCAGCTCATATAATCTGCTGAATCTGAATTCTAAAGTACTCACATTTAACCGTCTAAGTACTGCTAGCTCCTGATTGGTTAGTTCAGTCATGTGAGGATATGTGTCAGGAAGTGCTGTGGCGGTAGTTGTCATGTGTGAAAAGTAAAGTACTGTTCAACAAGAAATCCGCCTCCATCCTGCTGTCTCATTTTATAAAGTATGAACCATTAACCACCAAGTGATATCTGAACACATGCATTAGATTTTCACATATTAGACCATATTATCATCACTGTCAGTCTATTTTCAAAGTATAAATCCATGTGTGGAGTTATTGTGACATGTGTGTACAATCCTACCTGCCCACATGACGAGAACCACCACAATTATGATCATCTCTCCTGTTTGTAGATGCCGGGACTTGTCTAGGCCCTGCACAGTGGGATCATCTGCAACAGAGAGAAGACAAGAAACCTTTACAGACCCAAAGGGAAGATCTATAATCCACGGCTAGGAAATGTAATACAATAAAACAAATCACCCACAATAGCCTCAAACATTCCTGGAGAGTTTGAATTACTTTTTGGTGACAGTCACTATAAATGAAACCTTACACCTGCACCAGGAGAGTTGGACTGCATAGCGGTTCTATCTGATCTCTTAATAATATAAGATGTTCCTCTCAGATCCCACAGTGAGAGCTGGCAGAAAGGGTCATTCCATTTATCTCTAGTGACGGTAACGGCATTTAACAAAAACCGTAGTAGTCAGAGAATGTGGTGGGCATTACCACACGTCGATCCTGCAGCATTAATCCTCCTTTAAGTGGATTGACTATGGGCCTATTTCCACTCTCCAAACTATCTCTTATCCTGCCTGGATGGAACTCTTCCAGACCGCCACTCTTCCCAATTGCCTCGTTTAGTGAATCAAGTCGTCAAGACACTGGCTCTGAATGTAAGACTGTCAGCTCTATTCGCATGACGGCAATTATGGAGTGGGGTCAATTGTGTATTTTAGATTTGGGAGTGTGTGTGGACATTGGAGTGTAGGTGGGCAATGAGGAGGAGTCTATAATCTGTGCAGATGAGCTCTTCTGGCAGTAAAAATGGGATTCTAATTTATTAGTACCTGGAGTGGACTTCAGGGGACTTTATATTTAAGCTTCACATATTCACCATTAACTAGCTTGGAAACATATAAGTAGCATATGGGCTTTTTATTTATAACTATAAAGCACTTAATGCATCATTCTGCTCCTTATACTCTATAACTGCTAGACCATTTACACCTTTCCCTCTATACCCTTTTAATTACTTCTTATTTATGCAAATAATAAAGCTTTATAAGTTAACATTACTACAAGAATTCTCATTCTTAACCCTGTAAAGACTGAAGCATTAAATCACTAACAGAAAATCCTATTTCTTTGAAACCGGAGCATTTATTGGTCCTTTTCATTACCCCGACAATTTATTTTTTCAAATATTAATTTCCATGTATCATTTTCAATTTTGTATATTATTTGATACAACAGGTCTCAACACTTAAATGTTTTTATTTTTGAGCAAGAAACAAACATAATATAACACAACCATGTCTGACAAGTTGGCAATTCCTTTTCAAAATTGGCAAAGTTCTGCCTCCTGACAGTCTTGTAGTGTCACTGGAAAGGCCTCTGGTGAAAAAATTTCTCCCCCTTGGTGGATTATCTGTCTATTGCATGTATTTAATTGTATACATCAGGTTTTTCAAGACAAAAAATATTACACAGATCATGTAGAGGGCTTCAAAACTTATGTATCAAATATGATGTTTAGCATTATAGCGTTAAAAGTAGCTGGAAAAATTTGGATATCCTGATAATAATTTTTAAAAATGTGTTTGTTAGTTTCACAGAACAGCAGTAAGCCACAGTTCACACATAAGGAACGGGCATGTATTGCAAGATATTCCTTTGCATTAGGTGCAGTTTACCCAGTAGGTCCAGCATCTATTGTAGTACGCTCTCCAAATGCTCCTGCTGCTTAGCCCCTAGCATCATATGCTTTACTGCTCATCCCTAACTAAAGCTGCGCATTAGGAGCAATGTACCACACAGATCCTGCAAGCTTTGCACAAACTTTCACAGGTTGGAATTTCTCACACTCATCCGTACTGGTGATGAGGATTATAAAAGAAAAGAACTGCACATGTCTGACAAAATTCATGTACAGATTAGGAAAAAAGCTAAAAGTAAAAGCTATAAAAAGACAGTTTGCTACATATTCCTGTTTTATTTTTGCTTCTGTTTAAGGTGTGATCTGACTGTGTACTACCAGAGTCATCTGTACCATCCCCTCTGTCTTCCTTTTCCACAGAGAGCTCTGCAGACCAGTTAATATCTGGCTGAATATTACACTCAAATATCAGGTCAGAGCTAAGCCTGACTGGTTCTACTGCCTGTTTATTAGTCCCACATCTTCTCTATCTATTGCAACTTGAGCCATTTGGTAATAAACCACACACTCACAAATGCACTTTTGTTTATGCAACAAATCAAGAACAAGTCCCTGTGTAGTTGATTTGTGCTGTACAACTGTCTTTCTCTGAGGAACACTGGATTTGCATACTGGCAGGATATTTCTGGACACACTCAGTCTAGACGAAGACAAACTTTGCGGCAGAATGTTAGTTTCATAGCGACATATCACAGGCTGTTTCAGTAATGAACGTAATATGTATTGTGTAGGATTTTAACGCAGAACTTTTCCTTATTTAGCTCATGCAGGTGCATACAGTACACACATTGCATCTCTAAGCATGTGTAATACAGAAGGGTGAGTGAACTGAGTGAATGGAATTTGCAGATGACCTGAATTCCATGTCCTTCTGCTGTATCATACATATTTCATACCGGTGCCATGCTCAAATATGCTGTGTGATTCACAGTTCGTGGAGAATGAGGGAACCGTGGAGCCTCTGGTACAGTATGTGTGTGTGTGTTAAGATAATTAGTCGACCTTCATTCTGCTCACCCCGAATCCCATGATGTTGTTTGTGGCTGTGTACTGTGTCGAGAAGCCGTGTAATAACACACCAGGGCTTGTGTACTGGTGTTGTAAAGATGTGTTAGAGACCGTGCCCCATTTCACAATTACCAGACAGACGATGTCATGTACAGTAATTGAGCCAACCGAGGTCAGGTCGACAGATATGAAAGCGTCCCTGAAGAGCCATATTGGTGTGTTCTGTCTGATCTTGGTGTTCAGGATGAATGTCATTTTGTTTTCGAGTACCCTTTGTACTCACAGCAGCTGGGTTTTGTTTTGCGATGTGATGAATGCAGATATACTGAGTTGGCTTTTTAATAAGGAGAAATGTATTAAGCAACTATCTTAATTGATGCTTTAATTGCTTCATCACAACAGCCTAATGTAAGTCATTACCAGAGATGTATAAAGTACTGGAGTACAGGAGTGGAGTAGAAGTACAAGTGCTATATCAAAGAACTGACTTGAGTAAAAGTTGAAGTGTTCTTTAAACATCATACTTAAGTGAAAGTACTAAAGTATTCACATTTTTATGTACTTAAGTATTGTGAGTAG
>JAQQZY010000017.1:17761080-17775711 GCA_030068375.1 Ostorhinchus rueppellii | reverse complement strand
TGTGTATATATATATATATGTGTGTGTGTGTATGTATATATATGTGTGTGTATGTATATATATATATATATATATATATATATATATATATATATATATATATACACATGTATATGTATATATAGCTATATGTGTGTGTGTGTGTGTGTGTATGTTGTAGGTACATATATACCATATTTTAATGCATTAGATGGTTAATGAAGTCATGAGCTGAGATGTCAATGTGTTGCATGCTTTTGTAGTGGAGGTTAAATGCACCCTCTTACTGTTCCAGTGGTAAAGCTTGTAACTAACTGTTTCCTTTCCCCTCTCTCTGATGCAGTTGGTGCAAAAATTGCTCACATTGTTAGTGTTTGTGTTTGTCTATTCTGGGATATTAGATCCAAAGTTTTAGTATGTGACTGTAATGCACCTCAACCCTGGACGATACCTGCTGTAAAACAAACAAAAAGAGCAGCTACATTATAGGCTATAGTAGAACCATGACGGAACAACATGGACTTTTCTTTTTTTTTTAAATCCCCTCAAGAATACACACCAGGCCTTTAAAACTGGGCTCAATAAATGAAATATGGAAAAAATATAAATCTAACATATAGACCCAGACATGTGTCTGGAGAACGATTCTGTCTTTAACCCTGACTGTATTTGTTGGGCAATATTAGAAATGTTTATGCTGTCCACGGTACCTTCATGAGCTGTGTATTCTGAATCGATGATCCGTGCCAGGCCAAAGTCTGCTATTTTGCAGTGAAGGGTCTCATTGACCAGTATGTTAGCTGCACGCAGGTCTCGATGGATGTAGTTTTTCCTCTCGATGTATGCCATACCTTCAGCTATCTATCATTAAGAGAGGCAAATTTTAGAGAAATAATGTGATCAGAAAACATACAGTACTGTGTTAAAGTCATATGCCAACATCAGGCTTGTTAGTTTAGTAATATTATAATGAGCATAAATATACATTTCTCAGTTTCTGTATTAAAATACAATGTGGATATATATATATCTATATCTATATATATATATATAGATATAGATAGATATAGATATAGATGAAGTGTATAAAGCAGTAAAAGAAGAAAAAAAAAGCTCCAGTGGAAAAAACAGCTTCTGCAAAACAAAGAGGTGATATTTAGTGTGACCTCCGTTTGCACATGACATGTCTCTAACCCTTTTGTTCTGACAATATGAGATTTATTGCATACATTTTCTGATGTTTTATACCAGGTTTTATTCAAAACACATCAGATGTTTGTAATTGTTTGTGTTGCTTCTTGTCATGGGGTCAGGGGTCACATTAAATAATGACTTTACCCTTTAGAACACATTTAGTTCAGTTTGTTTTGTGTGTTTTTTCAGGCTGCGTACATATTTCCTCAATGTTTTTGTTGTATGTGAAGAAAAGACAATAAGGAATAAATCCATGTGCTCATATCAACCCTGCAAAAACAGCAAAACTAAAGGTGGCTTAAGGCTTTTGCAGCGTACTGTTGGTCTTAACTCATCAGTCTATTCACTTTATATGACTATCTTACAGCACAATGAAGCTCCAGAATCTATATTTATTAGGAGTTATTAACTAGGATTTCGCTCATGCTTCCTGTGGTCAGTGTCTGGTGTCAGTGTAAAGCACATGGTGTAAGCAGCATGTGTGAATTTGTGTGTATGAAAAGTTTAACAGGATATGCCAACTTTCAGGAAGTGAAATGTCTTTTTTTGGAGGGCCTAAAAGAGTTCTGGGGGAGCTCACTGTTAGTGTGGATGGAAAAATTGCATGATTTCCTGTCCGGATGTTAATAATTGACGCAGGGTGAGGCTTTCAAGTCTAAGAAGCAAAAACCAAGCCGCAGAAACCACACAGCTATTGCTGACAGTTTCCATATGTACTCAGATTGAGACTTGTATATGAATGTAGTACAATAGACAGTTTAACTATAGAGTGGGTGCCATATAAATACAGTTTGAGGTGACTGATGAAGATAGTGTTTATTGCTTACAGGTGACGTTGAAATATAATCGCTAAAGCTATAACAATCATAGAACATTGATAGGCAAATAGAGGGTGGAGTGTTAACGGAATTTTCTAAGAGGCGGGTTCAAAATACCTTAAAATATCACAAAACATGACAAGATGGAAAAACATCACATTGTTTGATGGTGTTCGAAAAAGTAAAGATCCCCACCTGCGCTGACATGTCTATCAGTTTATTCAGCCTTAACTTTTTCCCTTCGTTTGTTTTTAGAAAGTCCAGAAGGCATCCTGCAAATGAGACGAGAACAAAGTTGCATAACTAAAAAGAGCTTCAGTTAATATATAAAGAAATACTGTAGCTACTCGAATGACAAGTGTCTGTGACGTTGTTGCAGTTGTTGGATTGCATTCTATGAAATACAACTGAAAAACATCATGTAAGGCCCCAGCAACAATATACCACATGTTTTGGTCCTAGCTCCAGGCTTATCCCTTTCTGGAACCCTTTCTTTGATTTCATTTCCAGGGTATATGGGTGCTGTATTCAGCCAGCTCCCCTTACTGTTATTTTTGGTATCATTTCATGCACAGGTGACTCAATCCCTCCAGCTGACCTACAAAAAAGTTGTGGCCTTTTCATCTTTACTAGCTAGGTGTACTATTCTTTTCAAATGGATCAGAGACATCATGCTTTTTTAAAGTTGGAAAAATTAGGTGCACCCTAAATAATTCTGTCAACATATGTAGTTGTTCGTATTGTGATTGACCTGTTTGTTTATTTATTTTCTTTCCTTAAATCTGCCAGAATGCACTGTCTTCTTATGTATCTTTTGTTTGTATTGGCTTTTTTTTTTTTTTTTTAATGAGTTCTGTTTGTTTATCATGTCCAGTGTCAGTTTTTGTATCATGAACAAATTATTTGAAATTAGAAGTGTTATATTTGTTAAATGTTGAAAGGTTCTATAAATGTTAAAAAGCTCGATAAGTTAAAAAAAAAAAAAAGAAGAAAAAAACAGCATGTAATGGCTGCAGTCACTGCTTTTACTGCCACAGATGACTGTATAGGGATGTTAGTAGTTTGCAGATTTGTAGATTTGAGCTGACTGTATTTCCTTCCATTTTACGTGTTTTTCTGAGAAGTTAACTTAGAGTACGTACATGGTTCTTACAACAGAAATGCTACAAATATTTCACATCTTAAAGAATATCAGTTGGTGCTGTGGTTTACATTCTCAAGGAGTTAAAATTAGCTCAACTTTACACATCTAACAGCAGTAAAATCTTTACAAACGCATCAATGCATCGGTTATATCAATCCACAAACAGCATTTTAAAACACTGACAGGAACCATTTGACAGCACAGTGACTCCTCTTACTTCACTAGTACACACTTCAGGAATACTAATTCATTTTTGCTCCTATTATCATTACTATTATTATTATTATTATGTTTACAGAACATTTAACGACAAATGATTCATGCACACTTGCACTATAGCCCGTAAAATTGGAATAAAATATTTTTACCTTTTCTCCTGAAATGGTTGTGAAAATGTCATTTATTTTTGATAGAGTGTAACTGGGACTCAGCATGTAATCATTGTGTCCAAGGTGATTACTGATGTGTATGAACAGGAATAAAAAGAGGAATATGTCTGAAACCAAAAGGATTCCAATTTAATGGGCAACAGTGTATTATCTTATGTAGACTTTGCTCTATGAACTGAGGTTTTGAATATACTGTAGCACCTGTTGTCATATTAGCGTAGTATTTTGACCATGTGATATTTGTACTTATAGTTAAAAGTAAAGGATCTGAATACTGAACATCAATTTTATACAGATACCATGTAATAAAGGCTTTCTTTAAACATTATGAATATTAGTCGACTGATTTAACCCATAAAGACCCAAATATCCAACCAAAACCATCTAATCTTCCAAAATGTTTAATACCTATTGATCCACTAATCCTATCAATACATGTAAATAATTGCTTTAAAATGCAGTTAGTCATATTTTCATGGTCATCAGATATGACTCATTTGGACGTTCAGAGGCTCCGTAGTGAACATGGAAACGCCGTCATCTTCGACAACATTGATTCAATGGTAAAACCCATGGAGTTGGACCAATGACAGTGGTTACAGATGAGTATTTTAATGTTCCGTTAATAATAGATTTGCTAAAAAGTGACTTTTTCTTCAGTTTTCTCTGTTTTTGATAAAATAACCCATAACTTTACTCTGAGCTTTTATAAACATCTACATGATCGGTGAATTAAATATAGAAAAATACACGATTTACACTGAAAAAAAAAAAACAAAACACAAAATACAGAAGAAAATATTACAATAAATGGTGATAAATCTCTTGAGAAGGGTTAAATTTAGAGAAAAGTTCATTTGGGAACTGCCACAAAAGTAACACTGGGTCTTTCTGGGTTAATACAATGCATATGATGGATTTATTTATATTCTATAGACTTCCTGAGAATAAACCCACCAGCTTGATTTAGTGCTCAGCTTTTTGGATTTTACATTCTTTTGTTTTACTGTAACTACTTTCTATACTTGCACACACTTCACTATTAAAAAAAGAAGTTGTTCATGCAAAGACTTGTGACAGGACTAGTTTTTAGTGCACATAATCACCCTTCCCAGATCATCAATCTCATCTTCTCTGTCATCTTTCTTTCCTGGTGTCTTACCATTTACCATGAACTCTGTGACAATGAGAATGGGCTCCCTGGTGACCACGGCGTGAAGGCGCACCAGCCGCTCATGCTGCAGCTGCTTCATCAGGTTGGCCTCCTGAAGGAAGGCCTCAGGCTCCATGGTTCCCTCCTTTAAGGTCTTAACAGCAACCTTCTGCGTGTTCTTATAATAACCTATGGCAGGAATTAAGGCAGGATACTTATCTCAGTCAACTTTTAGTCACAGATCTACCAGATTTGTTGTGTTTCAGAAAATGTTTCCAACTGCTGGCTCACCCATCCACACTTCTCCAAACTGCCCAGCCCCCAGTTTCTTCACCATTTTGAGAGTCTCCCTGGGAATCTCCCATTCGTCGTGCGCCCATTGCTGCTCGGGTGCCATAGGTTTACAGGGAGCATAGAGCCGCTGACACAAACCATCAGCTTTGCCTGCATCAAGATATAATACACAATAAAATTATGAGTAATCCTTCTTCCAGCTTTGTGCTAAACTTAGAAACTAAAATAATACACTTCTACTGAATTTTATCTCCTTAAATATCACTGAAAGCTTATTTACATATGCTTCTGTGTACATCTTTCTCAAAGTGTGCCAACTTCTGGCAGGCACGCTACAGGTTTGACCTTCTTATCTTGTGGTTTAGTTACAGAGGTGGGAACAGTATCACATTTGTCACACAGGAAGTGAACAGCGTACAAGAAGGGTCTGACTTTAAATTGAAACGTAATTCACAGCTGCATACTGAATCTGAGTGTAGCTCAACACATTACTATGCACTTCAATATGATTATGGTTACAGGGCCTATAAATGTCAAACCCTTTGGAGTTTTATATGTACTCACGAGTGTAGTATTTAACCAGCTCCTGCAGTGACTGGAATGTGTTGGAAGGGGAGATGTAGTAGCCACCTTTGTCCAGACAGCGGATCTTATAGTGTTTTACCACATCTCCATGTTCAGGCACAAAATCTCTCACTGATAGCGAGAAGGACCCTGTCGAGAGATAACAAAACGTATAAGTAGTAGCGCTGACATTTGCCATATTTACATATTAGCCTATTAATGCAGTGCCACAGAAATCAGCAGTTTGTACAAAGGTTATAATGAAAAGTGGTATTAGTCACCTTGACTGGTCTCACTCTCTCGAACCAGAAAGCTGCCTGCTTTGTTTCCTGGAGCTAAAAGCAGTCGTTCAGTCTCTCTCCTGCTCAAGTCTTTGAAAAACCATCTGTAAGACAGTGAACGGTGAACACGCCGTGGCAGAGGTTATTATTTCTGCTTTTTAATGTCATCATTTGCTGTATGGTCTGAGAAGCTATCTCTTACTTTTCCATTTCAAATGCTTCTGTTCTGGACACATAATTACTCGGTATGAGGCCCTCCTGTCCTGTTGACAATGACCTCGCCAGCCACCATTCTCCATTTCTACACAAAAACAGTGCAGAATCAGGATACGTTACCATTCTCAGCAGTGTTGTGAAAATACATTACAGATTACTTGTTACTCTTATTTAAAGGTTATTCCTTACCTTACAATATTACTGTCTCAGAATTGTAATGTGTTACATAACTCCAGTATTTTTTATACTTTTATTTAAAGCAATACAGCTTACATTACAAATATAGACTTTTCAAAACAACCATACAGTACAAAGTGATCAGTCATGATAGAAGTCAATATATAAATGATCAGTTGTAATCACATACAGAAGGAAAGTAAAGAAAGGAGAGAAGAAAAAGATGATGGGAAAGACAAGAAAAAGAATCATTCCTCCAGTATTACTTTAAAGTTACATAGACTCTCGTCATCATAAATAGCGCATGCACAGTAGAACCCAAGAATACAATACAAAAGATAGGAGAGCCTTGGGACATGCACGTATGCACCCTGAAGTACACGTGGAGAATAGTTCAGTAAGTACGTAACGCTACAGTCTACAATGTTCCATTCCCTATGTTCAAACGGGGTGTAGTGCCGAGGACACCGGAAGATAAATCCACAAGTGATAAAGAATTCTAACTAGTCATAGAAATGTTAGCTTACCTTGTCATTGCTGACTACAGGGATCATGCTAACTAGCTTCTGTAAAGCTGGTTAAGTTAGTAATGAGCATATGGTCTGGTGGCTGAACACCAACAAAACAGAAATAGAACTTTCCTGCTACATTTTGGTCCTGCTACATTCCTTAAGGTTTTGCTGTTTTGTTTTGTTTGATTTGAGAGAAAAAAAGACAAACTTTTCTCACAAAAGTTTGTCTTTTTTTCACCCCCCCCATGTCCCTTAGGGGGCCTCATAAATTATAGTGTGTTGTAACACAATTGCTATTGAACATGTACCAAGTAAAACATTGCTGAAAATCCCTTACACTGCTGTGCTACAGTGAAAAGTTATCTGTGACTGTAATGCATTGCTTGTGTAAAGTTACTCCCAACACTGAATACCAGTACTATGTTTCTGTTGATGACGGTTTAACAATAATTGGAAAATGGCACTTACTCCTCCAAAACTTTAAGTTTCTCTCCCTTTTTGAAAGGTAGATCATTTTCATTGGTTCCTTTGAAATCATGTTGTGCCACATGCACAGTGTCATCTATGGATGAATAAAAAGAGAAAAGCGTTATTAAATTAAGTGGCATCTGTCATCATCAGTAAGTCTATTTTAGGGGTGCCTGTAATTTGATCGTTTCCCTCCTCATAACAGAGTGAAACTATTTGGTTCAAGCAAACAAAGTCAAAGTAAAGCATTACAAAAGCTTGAAGGAGCATTCTGTAGTTTGGAAACTGTATCCGACTTCCAAAAGAAGCCCTTTCTTAAATTATCTTATCTTGTCCTCAGAAGAGCACAGAGGAAACACAACAAAGATTTTAATCGCTAAATGTAGCCGCCTCTTACTGCTAACAATGTCTGATTGCGTGGCAGCAGTCGGCTGCATAAACAAAGCCTTGCTATTTTTCAAAAGAAAAGTTGTTCCATGTGTGATGTTCGGTAATTACCATTTTCCGAATATGTGTTCCTGCCATTTCCCTAGAGTACAGAAAAAACATATACATTTTAATATTTGAGGTACAGAGCAGGTCAGTAAAATAAAGAGGCAATATATAATGAGTAATTATTCTGAACTGGAAACACAATGTGCTTCAACACTGCAGTGCTTTTCATCTTTAGTCGACTTACCGTGTGATTTGAAGAATGTGAGGCCAGAGATTTGTCTTTGACTTTGTAGAAACTGCCGTCTTTTACTTGCTTCGGGGCACTGCAAGTGCAGCCCATCCTAAACTACAATACAATTATTTAACAATTTGATGAAAGACAGATTGATAGGTATACTTTATTGATTCCATTAAGGAAATTGTCATATCGCATCAGCAAGTAAAAGCATAAGATATAATAGAATGTGAAACAAGAAATAAGAAAATATGAATGTGTCTGGAGTCTGGACAATAATCACAGCACATTCTATATATACAAGTATCAGGTTATTTACCTAATATACACAGCCAAACAAAGTCTTTCATCTGGATTTACCCAAGAACATAGATCATTTTCAGCCCCGACAACTTCTTTAACCCAAACTAATGCAGTGAGTAGCTTCTCATTTCTTAAACCTCCATCAATTTTGGAACATAAAGATTAGTCAGTACCAGGATTCATCTGTATCAAATTGCGAACAAGTGATTCAAGAGCAAGAAACATCATTTTTACCCATGGACTGGCCTCCACCGAGTCCAGACCTGAACCACACTACAATTTTTGGGATGTGTTCAAGGACACTTTACAAAGTGGTCAGACTCTACTACCATCAGTGCAAGATTTTGGCAAAATAAAAATAATGTAACTATGGATAGAAATTAATAAATCAGATTATTTATTGTGATAAGGTTCATGAATGTCTCCTGTAATTAAATATAAAAGAATCCCAACTAAAATATTGCTTGTTTTTGTGGGCCCACCTCTGTATTATTACTGTTGTTGCCCATTTTTCTGTGCGGTAAGTTTACGATTTTCTTCTCTTACCTGATAAAGAAGATGAGCTTTATTGCGTTCTTCAGTCTCCACTCCTCCTACAGCAGGGCCTGGTCTGTGAGCTCATGCTCAGTGCTGAAAATGAATTGTACTTTCTCACAATTGCTAAATTTATGTATAAGGCTCTTGATTATCAGTGCATGTAAGCTATCACTGAAAAGAGGAAGCAGAATTTTTTTTTATATACGGTATCATTTGCATTTTTTAGGTTGTGATGAAGCCAAAAAATACTGCCACATATAAAAAGAGAAAAAAAACATACTAGTGCTAAAAATAACAACTAATTTAGACATATACAGAGAACTCCAAGTATTTACTTCAATGACAAACACGTGACTTCTTCATTTATCTAAAGAGCAAATGTCAACCATATCACCGTCATTGAACATTTAAGTGTTTAATATTTAACAACGAGTTGCAAAGCTGAAGCTAAATGATATGAACAGAAACAGTGTTATAGCTGTCAAGCGTAGATGCTTTGAAATTCAGGTTCATTCAGTTATTATTTATTTTGCTGTTTATTCACTGACTTGTGGCAAAACAACAATTTAAACAAAGGAAGGTAAAACATCTCAGAAAATCACTAATAAAACATGATGATGGTGTTAAAAATCAAAAACAAGTTTGCCGGACAACTATCTCTAATCAATATTCACATGGTATAAAGTTTAGTCTTATGCACACGTCCACTTTTTGATGTAGAAAATAGCATAAACATAACATAACGACAATTATTTTATGTCAACTTAACCAAAAATTGCAGTTTTTCAATACTCTATGCAGCTGTCATCATCCAACTACACTCATTACACAATTTTTAATTAATCTTTTTTTCTCCTAAATTTATTGAATATGTTTTGGTTAGCATGTGTTATTTTACTTTGTTCTACTAAATTACACATTTGACACTATTTTCTGTAATTGTTTTAATTTTCTTCCAGTATCCTGCAGAGGGAGTGAAACATATAGCTCATACATACCTTGGTGTTGTCGGCCAGACTTGTGTCTTCAACAGTCAAAATGTCTTCGGTTTCCTTTTTGAAAACTCAGAGCTTATCAGTGTGTCACTCTTACTGGCCCATTTTATTTCTGAAACTCTCTATCGCTCTCTCTTGCTCTCTCTCATTGCCCCCCCCCCCCCTCTCTCTTACAGTGAAGATCAAGGCCTCCCATGGGGGACCACAGTGGGTTTACTGTAAATACACAGTAATCATAGTTTATTTGTTTTGCCTGTGACAGATTGACTACCAAACTCTGCAGAGGTCATTTAGTGATTTAACATCAGCTGGTTAATGAATTAGAGTTTACTTTGAAAATAACACAATACAAATAAAAAAAGATAATACTGGGGAATGTTTTACCATTGATTTTTCATTATGTTGATATTAATGTTCTCTTATGTGTTGTATTTTATACAAGCTGACCTGTTTTATAAATTGCTAATAACCATGCATGTCAGCTGACTTTTAACAACATCTGTATCTGTCTGTTTTTGATGGGTGTTGGCCAGATGTTGGTCAATGGGTAAATGCAGGAACTTCTATGACAGAAACACCACGGTTTACCTCATCTTCCACTTCCTCAGGTGGGGGACTTTATCTCAGCTAGTTATCTTTAACAAACTTCAGTTCCGACTTCAGTAAAGCAGTTCACATTTTTGCCACAAGGTGGACTAAGTGGGCTTGAAACCTTAAACTGAGGAATAGCAATAATACATGATAATAGTATTATGATGAGGTAAATGCTGATACAATGAGAGCAAAGTTGCAGCTTCAGAATACAATATTAGAGTTTTAGAATACATGTTTAGCTAATACAATTTTTTTAGTACATTTCATTCAATAAACTCATACTTCATGTTCTTTCACATATATTTTTTTCCTTTTTTATGTGGAAATAATCAATCAATCAGTGAATTATACTTGTCCCCAAGCTGAAATGTATCTATGGCAAAGTGCTGAACAAATGCAGAGCAGTATGTGCAGACAATATTATTACACACATACACTACCAGTCAAAAGTTTGGACTTTCCTTCTGATTTAAATAGCATGAGAAGTACTGTAGATGGTCAACAAGTACTCAGCATCACTAGGAACTCCTTCAAGACTTTCAGAAAACATTTCAGGTGACTACCTCATGAAGCTCATCAAAAGAATGCCAAGAATGTGAAAAGCAGTAATAAAAGCAAAATGTGATTATGAAGAATCTAAAATATAAAACATGCTTTGTGTTATGTCACACTTTTTTTTTTAACTACATAATTCCACATGTGTTCATTCACAATTTTGATGATTTGAGTGATCTATAATGTAAATAGTCGTGAAAATAAAGAAAAACTGGGTGAGTCCAATCTTTTGACTGGTACTGTAGTCTATATAAAAACCAAAGTAGACCCACACTATGAGAGCAAATGCATCATTTTGCTCTACATTTTTGCACCTGTCCTGGCAATATAGAAAATAAGTGATGACAAATGATTAATACGATTGAGATAAAACCTAATCAACAATGAATGCATAAGATCCATATGTAAATTAATCAGAAAACTACTTAAGTCATAATAGTAATAGCATCTTGAAATTGCAGGAGCTGTTTCATTTCCAGCTTTAAGAGTCCTGCTGCTGCTATTCACCAACTAGACACTAGAGGGCATAGACAGCCACATATTCCAAACCAGGACCTGTGTTCAGTAGGTTCATTTCAAGACTAAACTTCTTCTAATATTAGTTAACCCCTGTATTGACCTCCTGTGCAGAAATGATTCAATAGAACATTGAACTTTAGGGGCTTTTGTAGTTATAATTCAGTGCGCGGATGTGAATACAGATACAATGTCTGTCATATTGGGGAGAAAACTGAAAGCTGATGTGCAGTCAATCCTTCAGGATACAACAATGCTTTAGTTATTTTTTCTTTTTTACACTATAGAGTACAGTTAACCAGGTCTTTCCTTTTCTCACCACACAATGCACTGAAGAGGGAATTTACCTCTCTTCTTCAGCCTTCGAAACAATAAACACAAAACAATGTGTCCTTGAGTTTCATGCCAGATTACTATTAATTATTATGTGAAATTATTCAAAGAACTTATTCGGAAGAAATCATTTAGAGTATGTTGTAACCTATAAGTGCAGGGAACAATAAATCTTACAGCACCGGAAGTGTTTGTTTCCTATGGGGGGCTTTATACAACACGCAATGTGGGGATATTACTCTCTGGGCAACACTTCACAGGTTTTTGTTTGGACCACCTGTGCTGTGTGTGGGGACTGTGCTTTGCTGTAGTTCTCTGAAGAAACAACACTATACCCACACACACACACACACACACACACATCCACAGTGTCACACACACGGGCTGCAGGTGCATAGTGAGTGTTATTGAGTGCGTCCTGGTTACTAACTGCTGTTTCTCTTTATACTCCCTTCTTTTGGTTTTCCATCAGCCCTTGTTTTCTTCCCAGGGCTTGGCGGATGCTTGTGTACAGCTCGGTTGGGGTCCCCAGACATTGCATCCTGCCTGCAGAAGGGTCATAAGTGGCCCCACAGGATAACCTGAACAACGGTGGGAAAGAAAGGGAGCGTGGGTCTCCTTTAGATATGCAGTCCTGGTCATTTCTGTGCCAAAAGCATACATGCTGCCAAAAAGTGCTTCTGTTAATTATGTGAGTGTGCACTGCATGTGGCTATAACTGTCTATTACGTGTGCCCTCATGTTGTGTGTGTGGTTGTTTGTGTTTGTGTGAGACCAAGCCGGACATTACTTTAACGCCAGGCTTATTGTAAAGGTATAAAAACTTTGATTCACACACTGACACACACATTGAGATCTACACATACACACGTTCTCTTTCCTCAATTTTGATTCCCCCTTGGATCACAAGAGGCCCCTCTTTGACTTCCTGTCTGTGTGGGAACCATTTCTATCCTCTCTCACACATTCAATGAAAGAAGGTCTCACTCCTGCATTTGCTTTAAAAGACAAAGTGATTGTCAATAAACAAGGAACAATTGGGCTCTGCAACATATTCAACAGGCACTTCTGCTGTTCCTCTGGGATGTCCATATGTTTTAAGAGAGCTTCATGTTTCCTACTAAAGTTCCTCCGTCAGACGAGTACAGTAGAAGGGAATCTAGTAGGTTCTGGCTACTAAGATGTACAGTCACAGAAAAAAATCATCAGCTCATCCTTTTTTTTTTCTTCAGTTTTTTTGTTAATTTTAATGCCTGGTATAACTAATGGTACATTTTTTTGGACAAACATAACCAAAAAAATTGCTCATAAGGATTTAGTTTCAGAGCTGATATCTATCCATTTCCCATGGTTTTCTTGATAAGTTCTTATATCAATAGCTATGGCATTGCACTGCCAAAAACAGTGCTTTTAGGCATTCTATGTTTTCTGTCACATGACACACAGGAGTTAGTACTTGATTGCATAACCATTGTTTTTGATGACTTTTGATGGCCTCATAATTTTGTCCACAACTATATATAAAAATTTGTTCAATTTATTCTAAAATGTGTACAAAAATTGTAGCAATTAGCAAAAAAGCATGTACATTTCAATGCACAATGTATTTATGATTTCCATAATTTTTTGGTTTCTTTGATTTTACTTGGAAGCTGTGTGTGACTCTTATGCACCAAAAGCACAAAAACCTGTCAGTATATAGGATTTGTATTAAGTCTACGCAGCTGTTCCAGTGGTAAGTTGCTCTGAGGTAAACATGGCTAAGGGAAAGCCCCTCATTATTGTGCTCCGGATGACGTTCCTCACTCTTCCAGTGTTTACTGTGGAAATAACTCTGTGCCAGCAAGCAGGTGCTTCCTCAGAAACTCTTTGCTTTTCCACAAGATTTGTAGATTAAATTCATCTCACTAAATCAAACATAGGCAGAATTTTATGAAAGAGTTTGGGCCACATTTTGAGCATAGCTTTTTATCATTATTTCACTAGTTGACATTAGAGCAGGTTTTGAATCCAAACATGCACTGTTGAGATCAATTTATCATATTTCTTCTTTTCTTCCAATTTAATGCAGTTTTCATATGGTTAGAATCTTCAGCCTTCTTCTGTTACTGCAGCTTGTGTTTATTGTTTATGTTTGTTTCTGCATTAAGTACAGTTTCTTATCTTGAATCTTTCAACTTTTGTTTATTTTCATCAAAATTAAAGTTATGGAAGCTTGTTTCCGCCAGTGGAAAAAAAAAGACGAGATTAAAAGTTATAACTATGAGATAAAAAGTTGTAATTATGAGATAAAGTCAGAATTATGATTTTAAAAGTCATAATTACGAGATAAATAAGTCATAATTATGAGATAAAAAGTTGTAATTATGAGATAAAAAAATCATGATTATGAGAAAAAAGTTGTAATTGTGAGATAAAAAGTCATAATTACGAGAAAGAAAATGGGTATGCGCTTCAGTTGTACCGACAGAGAAACGGGACCATGGACGCCTTGCTGATCCAGCTAATGATGCTATCCCGGTTTAAAATGTTGCTATTAAAAGTGACTTCATGAGTGTGTGATATAGCTTTGTAACAATTAAGTAATTTAATATTTCATTCTCCCATTTCTCTGTCGGTATAACTGAAGCACATGCCCATTTTCTTTCTCGTAATTACGACTTTTTATCTCACAATTACAACTTTTTATCTTATAATTACAACTTTTTATATCATAATTATGACTTCTTTGACTCATAATTATTACTTTTTATCTCATTATTATTACTTTTATCTCATCTTTTTTTCCCCACTGTCAGAAACGGGCTTCCATATAGTGTTATAATAACAGTGGGGTCTGAGATGTTAGAAAAACTGCTTGAGCAGGCTACATTGTGAAAAAACACAATTCAAAAGTCCCAACCCCCCTTTCTTCAGACCCCCCCCCCCCCCCCGGAAGC
>JAQQZY010000017.1:17738620-17760980 GCA_030068375.1 Ostorhinchus rueppellii | reverse complement strand
GGAAGCCACGCCTCCAGACTCCAGAACGCGCAGAGCTTGTTCCGAAGGTTCACGTTCATGTGCGCTACACAGCATCGATAAGCTAACCTTCCATGACTTTTTTTCATGGTTCATTCACAGGAAAGAAAATACTTGACAACATCATAATGAAGCTAAACAGTAAATACGATTATTGTTTCAAGTTATATTCATCAGTATATGAGATTAGATGTCAGACTTTTCACTTGTTATTTTTTTTATAGATGTTCTATGTATGTCACAGGCTAGTAAGAACAGCTAACTGCCCTGAGACTGATGCCAGACTAGCAGCCACTAAAGTTTACTTTATCCTCTATTATCCTCTAACTGCCTGGATACTTGTTAAAATAACAACATAATGCCGGAAACAAATAAATGTTCTTTAAAAAATCATCAAGGCATAATGTTATCTTACCTATAAGATCGAAATAGGGCCGCCATGGCATCGTTTTGTAGCTCTTTCCGGTCCTTCAGTTGACTCCACTGCTCTGGTGCCACACCGATGTTCACTCTCCTCCGCTTTTCTAAAGCCTTTTTCTTGGCAGTAGCCTTCCTTCTCTAACACAGTTTTGTGTTTACAACCCGTTGTTACCGCCTTTCCGAGTGTCTACCTATTTTAACTTTGTATGCTAGCTAATATAGCTATCCTAGCCCTGGCTCCGTTTCCTCGGTCGGAGCTCCAAGGTTATAAGGAGGCGCATTTGTGGCCAAATAGGGGTGCGCGCAGAGGGGGAACCAGGTAGGCGATAATGGCAGTTGACTTTAATAGACATATCACTGTTCATTGTTTTTATGTCAGAGCATTTAATTAATTGTTTTCAATCGGGGTGTGAAGGGGATTTTTAGCAATACAGTTAATAAATGCTCCAAGAAAACATCTCAGACCCCACCTGTCCTGACTGATGGTGCGGACATGTTATTGCCTTACAGAGTTATTGCACATAACGGAAAATATTCTCTCATAATCCAGAAGGAAAAGCATTGTCATGACACAAAAATCACTACCTAATATGAATCAAAAATGATAACGCTACAAGTTTTTGTCTCAAAATCTCAATTTCTAAACTTTTTTCAGGTGATAGACTTTATAGTACTAAAATGAATGAAATACAGTTTAAATGACATGAAAGGTTAAAAAAGAGAGAGATATTACAATTGAGGGGGAAAATAGGCCTACCACGTATGAGCATTACAAGCTTGTTATGAGATGCCGATCTTAATAACACTTGAAAATCTAGCTAAGAATTAGTTTTTTCCAGTAACTTTTAGACCTCCGTCAAGTTATGAGTATCAAATGTAATGTTTTATTTCAAGAAATCTTATCAAGATCATTTTTCTTCCATTTGCCAATTTTTCTGTCTTATTATTTCTTTTGGGTTTTTTTTAGGGTGACATTTGTCCATTGCAAGTGAAGTTTCTTTTGAGTCATGAAAAGCTTTATTTAATTTGTTTTAATGATCAAGAACACATCCAAATATGTGAATGAGTATTACATGCAGGTAGTGTGTTCTTGCTTTAGAGAAGTACCTTCATAGTAACACTGCATCCCTCTCCATGGTGTTATGCAGTCAATCAGAATGACACCAATTATGTATGTCACATGACCACAAGAGACTGTGAAAGGAAACTGTGAGAGCGGCACATCCATCAGGTCTGTCTAATGGGTCTCACTACAGAGGGAGAATGAATGGAATCTCTAAAGACAGCCTCACACACTCGTCTACAATGACTTTTTCTATATAGTCTGATTATATCTGTGATCTCAATTTCCAATTATATTACCCAATTTAATACATTTTGAGCATAAACGGCTATGAATATGTAGGAACTTTAGCAGTCATTTCTGTAGCAAACACTGAATTTGCCTTTTATTTAATATATATTTGTAGGAAAATATTTATTACTACTGATCAGTATAAATAATAATGACAAAAAGTCTTTAAAGTACATTTTATTTTCATAAATAATAAGTACAGTACATTGAGCAAGGGAAATTACCCCTGTGTCACAGAGAATATTGATAGCATCATAAAACCCTTCAATGAACTTCGCTATTTTACAGGGAAACAAGTGACTTAATTTCAGTTTATTTTCACCTGCTAAAAAAAAACAAAACATGAGTGTTAACATACATTAACATGATGGACTGGTAAAGATCCTCTTAGACCAGAAAATGATGATTTAAACATTCAAGGTGAATATTATCTGTGTTTCTAACTTTACAGATTTACAGATACGTGCAGTATTAACTAGAAAAATATATATCTATACAATTATAATTGTTTTTACATTCAGAAATATAACAAAGTACATTCAAGTAATACTTCCCTTTTAAAGAAATACATTCACTGTCTTCCTGCATGAAAATATTGAGCAGCAGAAATATATGTATAAATATACTGTGGTCTACAGTATATGTAGTTCAGTACCATATTTGAAAGTGATTTATACAAATACTTGCAGTTTCTAGCAAGTAACAAATAACAAGGAATAATTCCATGTTCTCGCTAAGGCTCAGTTTCCGTGGATAACATGATAACATGTGACAAATAATCATAACTATTTAATGAAAATAAAAGTTGCAGTTAGTATTGCATATTAACCTCCTACAAACATATACATTCAAGTTTCAGTATCTTTTGTGCAATCCTTGAGCAAAGTGCAGGTATTTATTTTGGGTTTGTAAGAATAATGTTAAACAGTAAATGATATGATAAACATATTGCAGTTTGCTCAGTACTCATAACATCTATGTAAGTATATAATTCATCATCCTCTTTCTCTGTTCGGACTGTCTCTTTAGTCACAGTCACTTTCTGATCTTCACTCCTACTTGAGGGTTTTTACAGCTTTGTGGTTATTCATTTCAGTTTCAGAATCTTCACCATCAGCATCAACGTCCTCCTGGTCTGAACTCACTTTTATCAAATTATCAGTTGGGATTACAGGTGTTTTCTCTGTTTCTTTATTATCTTCATTGTCTGGAACAGATTCATGTTTTTCGTCATCACTCTGTTCCTCTTGGCAGTCCGAATCTTCATCGGCTTCATCTTCTCCATCAGCTGAATCTCCCTGGTTTCCCCTCCACTTTTCAACTGGAGTCCCACTCTCCTCCTCCTCCTCCTCCTCCTCCTCTTTTTCACATGCTTCATTAACATTCTCATCATGGTTCATATTTGAAATGTCATTACATTCTTCTGTTTTTTCTTCATCCTCGTCTTCTGATATTTCTTCCACATTTTCAACACTGTCTGCTTTAAACTCCATTACATCAGCACATTCTTCTGTATCATCATTAGTTTCTGTTAAAGCATCCTCCTCTTGTCCTTCAGATGTGCCATTTTCTTCAGCTTCAGATTCACTGATACCATTTTCTAAAACTTCTTCATCACCCTCTGACTGTTCTTTGGAATCTTGGCCAGATTCATCCTCAGTCTTATCAACAGATTCTTCTCTCCCAGGTGGAAGTTCTTGAACCTCTTCTTCATCGTCATTTTCTTCCATTTCATCACACACTGTTCCTTCTTTTCCTGACTCTTCCTCTGCTGTTCCACATTCTTCAGATTCATCTCCTGTGCATTCTTCATCAGGTACTTCAGGGGTTGCTACATCTACATTTCCAGCAGACTTGTCCTCTTCATTTTCTCCCTCTGATTCTTCTCCATGTTCTCCAGCCGTTTCCTCTGCTTCAGCATCACTTTTAGCTGTTTGACTTTCAGTGTTTACATCAGATAATTCTATCACATGAAGCTCTCCTTTCTGTGACCCGTCTTCATCTGATGTTGTTTCATCATGTTCCTCCCCATCTCTGTCTTCTGCAGTTTCTTTCTCAGATGGAGCTTCTATATGTTCCTCTTCTGCTTCATTGTCTTCTGTAACTTTTTCAGTATCACCATCCTCTGTGGCCTCATGTCCATCTGTTGCTTCGTCATTCTCTGATTTATTATCGTCTGTGGCTGATTCATTACTCTCATCCTCTGGTTCACCTTCAGTTTTGGAAATGTCTTCTGCTGCAGATTCAGGATCAGAAATGGCTTTGGGTGCATTCTCCTTCTCATCTGCAGCTGTCTTATCATCTTCTGCGTCATTGTCTTCACTGCTGGCAGCTGTCTCTTCCTCAGCTACAGCCGCTTTTACGGTCGCCTCACATTCATGTTCAGATGTTTTTGTTACATTATCCCCTTCACCATCTTCCTCTGTGTTAGCAGTCTCTTTTTCTGCATCTATCTCATTGTCTGTTGTGGCTTCTTCAGATGGTTCATCATCTGTAGCTGTGTCGCTGATTTCATCCACAGTTTCATCTCCACTAGTAACAGGAGTCTTCTCATCATCATCCTCTTCATCTTCCACAGCTTCATCTTCAACTTTGGATATTACTTCTGTCTCTCCTTCTTCTTCACCAGCATTGATTTCTGTATCATCTTCCTTTGATTCCGCTTGGCTTGTAGCAGTAACCTCTTTTTCCACAGCAAACTCATCTTCAGTTGTTGCTTCCTCAGATGGTTCATCACCTTTAGCTGAGGCAGTTTCATCTGCAGACACTTCTGCACTAGTGACAGGAATGTCTTCTTTTGCTGCTACTTCTTCGTCTACGTTAGCTTCATCTTCAGTTGCTGCTGCTGCAGCTTCAGATTCTTCATTGGTTTCAGCAGCCTCTTCCTTTGATTCATCTTCATCTGCAGTTGCCTCTTCAGCTTCCTCGTGTGCAGACTCTTCAGGTGCACTGTCATCAGTTTCAGTTTTAGTTGTGGCTTCTGCTTCAACTTCCTCCTCATCTTCAGATTTTGTGCTTTGGGCAGCTTCATCTTTTGCTTCATCTTCATTTGAGTCAACAGACTCTTTTTCTGCAGCCTCAGTTGTTTCTTCTTCAGATGGTTCATCACCTTTTTCATCTGCAGACTCATCACAAGTGACAGGAGTTTTCTCCTCGTCATCCTCTTCACCTTCCTCCACAGATTCATCCTCAGTTGTAGCAGCCACCTCAGCTTCTTCTTTTAGTTCATCTTCACTAACATCAGCTGTCTCTTTTTCTACAGCATCTTCATCTTCAGTTGTTGCTTCAGCTTTGACTTTTGCTGTTTCATCATTTTCTGCAATTTCATCTCCATCATTCATCATTTCTTCTCCATTGTCAGTTGCTTCTGCAGGTTCTTCCACATCAGATTTATTTTCAGTTGTCAGTGCCTCATCAGGTTCTTCTTCTGTGTTTTGGTCTTCAACTATAGTGGCTTCAGCAGGGTCATCTTCAACAGGTTCTTCATTTGGTGCACTCTGACATGTGAGAGCAGCCTCTTCTTCTGCTGCAGGATCATCTTCACATGTCACTTCTTCATTTGAATCATGTGTTGCTTCATCAGGTGTGACTGTGTCATCTTTCTCATCTGCAGATTCATCTGCACTGGTGGCGTCCACCTCTTCATAATCAGCTGTCTTTTCTCCATCAGCCTCATCTTCATCAGGATCTTCGTCTGATGCATTATGACATGTAACTGCAGCCTCTTGTTCTGTAGCAGTTTCTTCTTCACTCATTGTTTCTTCATTTGGCTCATTTGAAGCTTTGTCAGCTGCAGCTGTATCATCTGACTCATCCACAGACTCTTCCTCACTTATGGCTTTAACCTCTTCTTCATCCCTAACTGTCTTTTCTTCATCAACCTCATCTTTGTCAGATTCTCCAGCTGGGGCTTCCAAAGCTTTGGTTTCAACAATCTCATCTTCTATGGGCTCTTCATCCAATGCATTTTGACATGTAACTGCAGCCTCTTCCTCTGCTGCAGTCTCATCTCCACTTGTTGCATCTTCTGTTGGATCATGTGTCGATTCATTGGCTGTGATTGTGTCATCTTTCTCATCTGCAGACTCATCTGCACTAGTGGCTTCAACCTCTTCATCAACTGTTGTTTCTCCACATGCCTCATCTTTGTCAGGTTTTTCATCTGTCATTTCCAAAGCTGTGTTCTCAATCTCATCTTCAGTGGGCTCTTCATCTGATGCATTTTGACATGTGACTGCACCCTCTTGTTCTGCTTCAGTCTCATCTTCTCTTGTTGCGTCTTTAATTGCATCATGTGGTGATTCGTCAGCTGTGACCGTGTCATTTTTCTCATCCACACTGGTGGCATCAGGCTCTTCTAAATCATCATCTATTCTTGCTTTCAAATCCTCATTTGTGTCAGATTCATCCACAGCTGTGGCTGCAACAGCAATTTCCTCTGTCTCAACTTCATTTTCAGCTTTAGTGGCTTCAGCTGCTTCTTCCTCCAGCTCAGTTGTTGCATTTTTAGCATCTTCAGATTGGTCTTCTTTATCTGCTTGTTTATCATCTACAGCAATAGCAAAATCCCCCTCTTTGTCATGGTATCCTTCATCCCTTTCCACTTCTCTTGCTGCTTTGTAAATCACTCCATCTACAAGGGTTTCTGCAGTTTTTACATCTGTATTGACTTCAGAGGGACATGTACAGGCACTCATGTTCACTGTAGGTGGCATCTTAATACATGTTACACATGGACAGTCTTCATCATCAATTTCACTGCGTTGGTCACTGTAAGATGTGCCTGTTGCTGAATCATCACTTTTTTGTGCTTGTTGATCATCTGACTGTTTAAGCATGATCTTCATCCTGCGTCTCCTCTCCTCTGTTTGTGTTGTTGAAGAATGTGACATTGCTTCTTTGGGAGGTCTTGGTAGTCCTACACAGCCTCCAATTTTTTTAAGCTCCCTATCAATACTTCTTTGGATTTTTCCGTGAACCTCTGCTTTTAGTTCACTTATTATTGTGTCAAGCTGCTCGTTGTCGTCCAAATTCCAACGTACTTTGAACTCTCTCATTGCACTGATGTAATGTTTCATGAACTGTTTCTCTAGTTTAGATAGTAAAGTTAATACCCACAGAGGATCAGGATCGAGAGAAATTCTTCTGACTAACTCTGTTCGCTGAACAGATGAAGGAGTCTCAGAACCTGTGTCAGTTTCTTCTTTAAGTTTTTGTCCACTATTGTCATTTCCTGAGCTATTTTGTGAGGATGATGGTGTTTCTGGCAATTCTGTCGGACTACCATTGCTTCTGATAGTTTCGTCTGTTGCGGGATCATCTTCCTTTTGCTTTTCAACATCTCTCTCAGTTGTCCATTGAGCATTTTCATCCGGTTCACCTTGATTCACTGCCTGTGCTTTTACTGACATATCTTCAGTGACACATGATTGAGACACATCACCATTTAGACCATCACTACTCTTTCCAGAGCCAGTGGAACCACTGTTTACATCAACACCAGAGGATGATGTGTGATTGAATTCACCATCCACAGAATGGTGATCTTCCTTCTTTAATGGGTCTTCATCTTCAGGAGGATCACAAAGCCAGAGTGACTGAAGAATATTCATTAGCTCTTGGTATCTTGCATCTTTTTCATTTGCATTTTTAGGATTATGCTCTATTAACTGCAACTTCACAAGGCAATCCAAAAGACCTCTTGCTGAAGTACTTAGTTTCCGTCCATATACTAGAGAAACTTCAGGTACGCTGTTACATCGGTCAAGCTTTGGATTTAAAAGTACTTTCATCACCTGTACAGATGAATTAAATATTTTAGAGGTACCATTATTATCTGCATTGGATCTGTCTGTGCTTTTGGTCATTTCGTTTTCATTTTTGTCATTCATATCATCAATGTCATTCTCATTATCCAGTGTTTCCTCAACTTCCTCTTCTAAAGCATAATTCTTCTGATCATCACCATTTTCATTTAAGTCCTCCATGTCACACATATTACCATCAACTGATATTGTTTTCAGCCATTCATGTACAACCTCAGAAGGGGAAGCATTTGGTAGGTTAGAAGGGATCAGCTTGAGTTCATTTGAATCAATATTTTTCTGTTCGCAATTGCAACTTTTATCACTTTTGTTGCCAATAAAACTCTCATCATCCTGAGCATTGAATAGGCCATTTGCTATCCCCTTCGACAATTTTGATTTAGTCTCACATGCCTCTTTGACATCTGAATTGGAAAGAGACTGTGACATACCACTCTCCTTTGATGCTGTCCGAGAGATCACATGAGGTTTACTTCTTTTTGATTCCTGGGTCCTTTCTGACACTTTTGAGTTAGCAATAGATTTTGGCTTGGCTGCCACATCTGTTGTTGCAGTTTTTGCACTTCGCCTGCTTGATTTACTTGTTTTTGTTTTAGAACTGTTCTTATCTTCATCTTGTGAAATAGAATTGGGTTCAGCATTCACACCATCCACTGGAGATATATCAGATTTTTTTGATTTTGTGGACAGATTTGATTTGACAGACAAAGAACTGTGTGACTTTCTTGAGACCTTGGACTTCGATGACATAACTGTAGGAGCTCTGTCCTCACTTTCTTCAACTATCAGTGTAGGAACTTCAGACGTGCTTAACATTCCAGACTGACTTGAGTTCATTGACACTGGACTAACAGATGTCTCCCTTTCATTTGTATTATTCGTTGGAGCATTGGAGACTTTTGATTTTGTGGATCTTGCTGACCTACTTGACTTTCTTGACATGGGACTTGGTACTCTCTCAGATTTCTCAGCACTTTCTATTTCTGTATCTGTCTTTGACATAGCACTATGAGTTATTTCATGATGAAGTTTTCCTGTAGATTTTGATGATTTATTTGACACAGGACTTTGTATCGCCTCTTCATTTTCATCTGCTGTTTTTTCTGATTTTATGGAGGTACTGCTAGGTACTCTCTCCATATGTCCATCTTGATGGTCTTCTGCACGAGAACTAGTGGCTTTAGACTTATTAGACTTAGCAGAAATATTTGATTTTGCAGATTTGGCTGATGCAGCTGACAAGGTGCTTGATGGTCTCTGCATAGTTTCCTTGTCATTTGCAGTGTTATCTTCGGAATTAACCTGGGGTTCTTTTGTATTTTTTGATGATACAGAAGTATTTGACCTGGATGACTTGACTGAAATGTTGCTTGATGGTCTCTCTTCAAAGTTTTCTGTGACATTTGACTTCCCTGACACGCAGCTTGGAGGTCTGTCTTCCTCTTCTATACTCCCTTTACTTGATGTTGACTTCACAGAGGAATTTAACTTAGGACATGTTTCCTCTGCTGTAATATCTGACACTTTTGATTTACTTGACTTTATAGAAATGTTTGACTTTACAGATTTGGCTGATGTTGTGCTTTGTGCTCTCTCTTGTATTTCCATTTCACCACTCCCTTCATTGCTAATACCAGCAGAGGCATTTGATTTAACTGAAGCTTGTGACTTTCCTGATTTAACTGACAAAGTACTAGAGGCTCTCACATTCATCACATTATCACCAGTCGCTGTAATCACTCCAGAGGCTTCAGACTTCATGGATGACTCAGAAATATGTGATTTAACTGACATGCAACTTGATGCCCTTTCTTCATTTTCATTTCCTTCATCTAGATTTTTGGTGCCATCTTCAACCGGAATAGAACACATTGACTTTTTTGATTTTGTAGAAATACTTGACTTGACTGAATGGACTGATGGTGAGCTCATTCTTCCTTCATTTTCTCCTTCAATGATTTCGGTGCTGTGTTGAGAGGGGATTTCAGAAGTTTCTGATTTCTTACATATTTCAGACGTATTTGTCTTTGTTGAATTTCTTGATCTGACTGACATATTGCTGGAGGCTCTTTCTACATGATCAGAATTGTCTTCTTCAGCTTGGACTCTTGACTTCCTTGATTTTCCAGAAGTATTTGACTTTGCAGATTTGACTGACAACTGACTTTGTGCTCTTTCTTGATTGTCTACATCAGACTTAGTGGATATTACAGAAACATGTGACTTGGGCCGGGTAATTATTCCTTCATCTGGAACATCGGGACCTTTTGATCTGCTTGATCTTACAGAAAGATTTGACTTTATTGAATGTATCGACATTGAACTTACTGATCTGTTTTCATCTTGCTCTCCATCTCTTTCGGAGGTATCAGTTATTTGTTCAGAGGGAATGACAGTTTCAGACTTCTTAGATATTGCTGAAATATTTGACCTTGTAGATTTTGCTGAACTGCCTGACATAGTGCTGGGAGATCTTTCTGCATTTTCATTATCATCTGAATCATTTTCTTTTGTGTTTATAGATTTGGCAGAAACAGCTGACTTTACGCTTTTGGTTGACATTTCACTCTGTGATCTTTCGAGAGTATCTTCTTCACCATGTGGTTCATCTGTAACATCAGGAGTATTGGTAGAACAAACTTCAGATGCATTTGATCTGGCTGAATTTACAGAAGTACGTGATTTTGCTGATTTTGCTGACAAAGCACTAGTTGTTCTTTCTGTAGACTTTATTGATCTTTCAGAAACATGTGACTGGATTGATTTGCCTGACAAACAGCTTGATGCTCTGTCTTCAGGTTGGTCTGGATCATGTTCTTCATTGGGACTCTCAAAGTCTTCTTCAGCTGGAACATTAGTTGAACATTTTGACTTTTTAGATCCCGCTGAAATATTGGACTTATCCGATTTGACTGACATTGGGCTTATGGCTCTTCCTTCACTCTCCCCTTCCACAATTCTTTCTCCAGGGATGTCAATGCCATTTAACACAGGAACGTCAGAGACTCCAGATACCTCAGTGTCTTCCTCAGCTGGAACATTCATAGAACGATTTGACACTCTTGATCCTGTTGAAATAGTTGACTTAACTGACTGTACTGATGTTGAGCTTAGCGGTCTTCCTTCACTTTCACCCTCTACAATTCTTTCCCCAGTATCTACACCATTTTCCACAGAGACCTGATTAACTTCAGATCTTCTTGATTTTGTAGAAACATTTGACTTTGCTGATCTTTCTGACCTAACGGACAAATGGCTTGGAGATCTCTCTGTAACTTGTTCATGATTAGATGTAGTTTCTTCCACTGGCTCATTCACATTTTTTGATTTTGCAGATTTTGTAGAAGTGACAGATTTTCCAGATTTACATGACAGTGTACTCTTTGGTCTCTCTGGACTTCCCTCTTCACAGTCTTGTTCATCAGGAATGTCAGTAGCTTTACTAGAATGTACTTCAGAAATATTTGATACGACTGATTTTACAGAAGTGTGGGACCTGGCTGATTTAGCTGACACAGCACTATGCGCTCTCTCAGTAGACTTATTAGAGTTATCAGAAACATGTGAATGAACTGATTCCACTGACATGCAGCTTCCTGCTCTTTCTTCAGTTTGATCATCACATTTTGAATTGCGTGACTCAAATGACTGGATTGACATTGAGCTCATAGTTCTCCCTTCATTGTCCCCTTCAGTATCTATTTCCTCAGCAGGGCTTTCATCATTTTCAGAAACTTTTGATTTCTTAGATGTTGATGAAAGGTTTGACTTTGCCGATTTAGTCGACAAATTACTTGGTGCTCTTTCCTCATCATTAGCTGAAACACCAATGGGGTGTGAAATGTTGGATTTTGCAGATAAGTTTGATCTCATTGATTTTACTGATCTTTGTGAATGTGAGGATTGCACTGACATGGCACTGGGTCCTCTAGTTTCACTTTTCTCACCTTCATCATCTCCTTCATTGTTCTCATAATTGTCGTTGCTTCCTTTAATTGTTTCAGATGATTTAGATTTGCTTGACTTGGCAGAAATATTTGACCTGACAGACTTTGATGATTTCACTGACAGTGTGCTCTGTGGTCTCTCCTCTTCTGTATTTATAGTCTCAGCATTGATACCACCACCTTTAGCACTAAGGTCAGACTTCTTTGATTGACAAGATGTTGCTGAGGCAATAGATTTTGCTGACAGAGAGCTATTCACTCTATCTGTACCCCCTTCATCACATTCTTTGTTAATGTCTTCACATCGTTTTGACTTCTTAGATGCTGCAGATACATTTGACTTCATAGACTGACGCGACATTGCACTTGGTGTTCGGTCTTTTAGTTCACCCTTCTCTGATACTGCAGACTTTTTGGACCGTTCAGATGCATTTGACTTGACAGATTTTACTGATGTTGTACTTGGAGCTCTCTCCACAGTTCCAACAGCCTCCTCATTTGTGTCAGCTATGTCTGAGTGAAGTGACACTTCTGATATAGCACTGGACGCTCTGACATCTGCGCCATGAAGCTCTCCATTCTCTGAGGATTTAGACAATTTTACTGACATGGCACTAGATGCTCTCTCTTCCTTACTGATTTCTTCATGCTGTTTAGATCCTTCAGAAGTTATTGACTTGGCTGACATTACACTTGGCACTCTGTCTTGATCATCTCCAACCTCTTGTGTTTCGTCCTTTTCCTCAGTACTTTCATCAGCCTCTTCTGACTTTAATGACACAGGAGCACTCTCCTCTGACTTGTCATCTGAATGTTCTTTCACTGGACCTTCAGAAGTTTTTGATGCTTTCGATTTTGCTGAAACATTTGATTTCTCTGAGACTGTGCTTTGTGCTCTCTCCTCTATTTCATTCTCATTTTCTTCACAGAGGTTTTCAACACAGTCCTCTGGAGATGTTTCAGATGCATCCAGTTTTAATTCTGTGGAGGTTATTGACTTAGCTGACATGGCACTGGGTGTCCTTTGCTCAGTTTCCTCCTCAGCTTGTTCCTCATCAGGGAGTAAAGAGACTTTTGATTCTTTGGATTTAATAGAAATGATGGATTTTGATGACAAGGAACTTAATGCTCTTTCCTCATCAGCAACCTCTTCCAGTTTATGTTGTTCAGCTGCCACTTCAGACTTTGTTGAGGCATTCGAATGAACTGAAATGGCACTTCTGGATCTTGTTTCCTCTACTTCTTCACACTCTATTTTTTCAGAATTATTTGATCTGCCAGAAGCGTTTGACTTGACAGACATGGCACTTGATTGTTCTCTTTTTATATCCCCTTCCATTTCATCCTGGGTGCTAGTTTGGTCTTTTGAATCTTTCTCAGAACCATTAGGTTTTTCACACTGGCAAGGAAATGATTTTCTGGATTTTCTTTGTTTCCTGCTTTGCTTTGAAACAGTGGCTTCTGTCTCTGTAGGAGTCAGAGGTGAGCCTATATTCAAAGTGGAGCTTTCCTTTGCTGCGTTGTCCTCAGATGATGACCCTGTCCTTGAAACACTTGCTGGGACATCATCATTTTCTTCATTTTGATTCTCCTCATTTAATTTAGAGGGAGCACCAAGATCAGATGCTGTTTGTTCTGCTTGTTCTGATATTTGGGCCGTTTGGGCATTGACTGAATCATCAATTTGTGAGTCTTTTGAATGAAGAGAGGACTTGCTAGCAGGTCTCTCTTCTTGGTTTGTTACTTCAGTGTTATTGTCACCCCCACAGTTATCCATTAAGGAGGATTGTACTTTGCAGTTTGGTGAGCAGGTTTCACTCCTGATAGTGCAGTACTCTACAGTTTCGGCTGCCTCAACAGTCTGCTCCACACAAGTTTGTTCTGTATTGTCATCACTTGATCTTGACTGAGTTTCCCTCCTTTTAACCACTGTCTTTCTACAGACCCTCGTATGTGATGATGCACTTGAGCTCGAAGTGTGAATGCAGCGACTTGCTCCTTGTGCCCCTGGGATGTTTTTCCATGCATTGTATTCTCGGCAGTGACTGCAGCAATGAGAACAGTGGGCTTCCTCTGAATTCCTCACATAGGAGTTGATGTAAGCTTCATCCAGCCCAGCAGTAGAGTTGTTTTCAGATTCTGGATAACCTTTATCACTAGCATTTGCAAAATATGGACTGCTATGTGCCTGGAGGTACTCAGAGGTCCTTCCTGTGGTCTTTCTCACTTTTGTTGACCAATGTAATGTTTCATCATTTTGCAGCCGGAAGCGCACTTTCATTTCCATGGACAGGCTGCCATCATCATTTACATGAACCACTTTCTCAATGTCGTCATCTCTCACTCCATCGCAGGTGTTTGGGTTGGAATAAAGAGTGTCTGGAGACTCAGTTCCATCAGGTGCAGACTTCTCAGATGACACGGAGTGTTTGGTGGATTTATCATCAGGTTCCACCTTCGGATGGATCATACTTTTCTTTTTGGGGCATCCTTAATTTATCATCAAAGCAAAAAAAAAAGAGAATGAGTTTTTGTGTATATATGTTAGAGAAAGATAAATGATAATAACTACACAAACAAGCAGTTTTTCCTACCATCATGTTTTTCATGGCAGTCATCAAAGCGTGATTTCACACTGAGGTTTGGAAGTTTGTCATCAGTTGTTTTCTGAAAATTCTCTGTCAAGGTAGGGTGAGAGGGCTCACAACCCATGCAGATAAGAACAGGGGGGCACTGCATAAGACCCTGTACAGTGTCAATCTAAAAGAAGAGAACAGAAAGCCTGTATGTACCACAGATCTGGTAAACAATATAAGCAAAAGCATGATATAGCAATTAAGTATTCCAAACAAGACAGAAGTTAATTTTTAAATTTTGCATCAAACCTACAACAGACTTTTGCAACATAAACATCTGGTTCATTTTATGCTTTTTTTACTTTATCTGTAATTCTGCAGGAGATCCGCTCACCTTTTACCAGTAAAGTTGATCTGCTGGTAATTTACATGATGAAAGTAAAAGCTTGTAATATGCGTCAGGCATGATTTCATGTTTTAGTATTGTTAAGATTCACTGCCCAGTTACCAATTTCAAGTTAATTTTGGGGCAAGTTGAAAAAAAATATATATATATATATATAAAATCATACTGTCTGTACTGTATAAAGAAGTATTTAGAAACGTGTCAAACTAATTCAGGTCAGGACATTGCCTCTAAAAGGCAATTGGCTTTAAACCCTGTGACAGAGGTCTGTGAGTCCAGCAGTGACTCAGGACAAGATGAATATCCTAATCCAGGATGATCTCTGTGAATCTTCACCACATGACGGTGCATTCCTTCATTGGTGAGCAGCAATTGTCACTTAAAAGCCTTGGGTATTGTATCAGTTTAGGTGCACCTCTGTTATTGTTATGGGAATGCAGATCTGTTTAATTGTCTTATGTTGGATGAACAGGCTTCACGTGCAAAACTGAATGTCTGCCGTTAATGACATAACTGAAGAATTAATGAAGAATGGCTCAGTTTCAGAATCCAACAGGTATCACTGAGCAGCACTGAAATCTTCAGCATATGAAAGGTGCAGATATTTGGGTGGTTTTAGTTCACAGCTTCCAGGTAGTAACTGGTTCTACAGTAGAAATCCTCTTGTGCACAAAAACACACTTCTAATTCTCCGTTTATGGCTTGTTTGATCAACATGAAGATGGATAACACTGTGCAGGCCAGTTACCATCACCGTCATATTGTCGTCACAGAGTAAAATGAAGTACAAGCCTCAGCTGATTATCTTCAAAATCCAAATGATGATCTAAGGGGTGACTATGACCTCCTTTCTCCAGCTTAGTCAAACAGATGCCTTATAATAATACAGCAACTATTGGTATTTTATTCTTCCTGATGATTAGTTTTGTGATCCTATTATGCATTTTAGCATAACTATAACTATACTGAATAATATGTAACAGATAAAAATGTTGCATAGACTAAATGGTGAATCGTGTGTTTTCTTATTTATGTGTTTCTTATATTCATGACACATTTTAATAGATTCTGCTGCTACAGTTTTCTACTGACAGCTATAAAACTCTGAAAAAGCACATAGCCTAGAATATTGAGTTCTGTTGATTTTATTTTGCTTATGAGTAGTCAGTTTTGATGACAGTGCAGTTTGGAATTTAGACTCCACTGTTGGTAAAAGCAGATGAATGGCTTCATCCGTGGTCACAAAGCCTGGGTGAAGATAATTAATTGCCGCTGTGGAAGACACATTTCTGAGACACTTCTGGTATCAAACTAGGAGAGTAGAGTTTCAACGTTGACCTGTTTCTCCTCTTTCAAAAATAGCTCTGATCTGAGCAAGATTAATGGGTTTTGGAGAATAAACCACAATCTAAATGTATGTGAGGGAATATCCCCGTTTCATTCCCACGTGCACACACTTGAAGTATTTATCCTACTTGACTTATGTTAAGGCAAACTACTTAGCACAGACTTAAAACTGATTATATCTGTGTTGTACCTGTCACACAACTGTGGTAATTATAGTACTGTTTTCTCTTTTGAATGAAATTTTTATTCTAATAAAGAAATAGAAAATGATACAGAAATCTGAATAATATACTGATGGTAAGAATTTAGAAGTTGGGTGTTTCTGAACGTTTGGCACTGTATGCATCACTTTGTTAATCTACTGATTTTCAAGATGCATAAATCATTCATTTACTGTAGAAATAGACTGTTTTAATTTCAGAGCATTTTTAAAATGCAGTATTTTGAAAAAAGTTATACTCTGCAGAATGAATCACATGTCTAATAGGACCTGTAAAACATAAATAATACTGAAGCAGGATAAACATGGGCATAGGGAATATATTTTACAATGAGGTGCTTGTATCAAACTGTTAAAAGATCTTTATAGATCTCTTGTAACATGAAAATAGTATTTACAAAAGTCATTCAAATGTTAAAATATTATAGAGCACAGGTTTAACCAGAAATGGTAGAGATGGCTTTAGGGTTGTGTATCTTTATGATGTGTTTGAATCACTGATTGTATAACTATATATTCATACGATTCAGGTTAAATGTAGTTTCCCAGCTTTTCTAAGGCATCGGATGTGTCTTATTTGGACGTCTAGGTTCTGTAGTGAACATGGAAGCAAAGTCAACCCATGTAATTTGATAAATGATAGCTGTAGATACTTCCTTTTATATGCAGTTAATGATATACTTTGCTGAACACATCACTTTTTCTCCTTCTGTTATTATATCAAAGGTTTTTCATATTACCTTTGAATTTACCCAAAATTTTTATGAACCTCTACATGATCAGTAAATTAAATGCAAGAAAATACCAGATTTTTGCTGAATTTTTTAAAACGTAAAGGATAATATTATAATGACTAACTTAGGAAAGGATAAATTATTTGTTAATTTTTTTTTTTTTTTGTAATTATTCAGATGGTGCCACAGATCACAGTTCTATGTCTTTAAAGGTTAATAACAGACAGTATCTGACACAATTGTCTATTGGGTCTTGGTGTGGTTCTGTCACTAGAGGCCTCTCTTTCTCTCTGGACGTCAATCTCAGGTATGGATAACAACAATGTGTGACTAAAGCTGAAATCAGATTACTTATTTCAAAGCGTTTCATGAGCTAAATTATTGCAAACAAGTCCAATTGTTCCATATCTTAAGACTGAATGATCACTCTGAGAGGAAATATAAAAAAGGGAAACAAATAGTTCTTTCCTGAAACATGTTTTTGAAGAAAACTGAGCACTAAATTGTTCTCTTCATACAGTTTATGTATTCCTAAATTTTCATGACCAAAGTCAGCCACACAACATTCAATAAACACTTGTCAGTTGCTCAGTACGGGGTCTGACCCTCACCTTGCGGCCCTCCAGAGTGTACAGTTTCCTGATATGGTACTGCATGAGCTCAGAAACTTCCTCTAAAAACAGCCCCAAACTGCGTAGGCTCCTGCGGTGCAACACGATGGTCTTCCTGAATGAGGGGTCGCTGTTTTTCACAAGCACGACCTTTTTGTGCCTGTGATGATAGATGTGGTGGTCTTGGCCTGAATGCACCACAGGGGGCTCCTCAGGCCTCCTGAGAACATACTGGTGTGGATGATGGTGGTGATACGGTGCATGATACAAAGTTTCTAGGGCCTGGCCATGTTGATACTCAGAGCAAAGATAGCATTCGTCATGAGGTTCATGACCAGCCACGATGCCATGATGAGAGATCCGGGGAAGCCTGCCGCTGTGATGCTTGAGAGGACGTGAAGACTTGTGGCTTCCTTCATCCCCTACAGTGTTGAAGCACAGGAAGCTGCGTTTGTGGGACATTTTGGAGTTTGATGATAGTTCCTTGACTCTGGATCAGCCAAGCAGAGAAAAGGGGGAGATGAGCCTGGCCAAACAGCAACAGGAGGTTGTCATGTTTCTACTGAGCTGTCTAGAAGAAGGTTTTTGCACAGAATGTCCACGAGGCTCCCATTTATCCCAACCTGAAAGACAAATGTCAGAAAGAACCCTCAAATGATATTCTACCAAATACAAAACCGACAACATCATGGAAGAGATGGCACTTTCTTGTAAATATGTGCAGAATTAGAACTTTAATGTCTCTACCCATTTTGGCTTTTCCTGGTGACCCTGCACAGTGCATCTCTAAAGGACTTTACCATAAATTACTACCTAGACATGTCTGATGAGCTTTGGCATAAGACTTGTCTAAAAAAGTACATCATTACAAAGCCATGCTGTATTGCGTGCTAATTTTATCTCATGTCTTGAAGGAGAAAGGCAAATACAAGTATAAGTGTTGGCCTGTTGTATTCCCTGTGAAATAAGGAAGATTAATTATAGTTTTGGACCTAGATATCATCTTTGAATATTTGATTTGGTGAAATTAAGTCCCAAAAATGGATATATTTTTAAATCTTTTTATTTATCTTTAAGTGAAACATCTTTTTTTTTTGTATTTGCTAACACATTGCAGTCAAATAACTGTAGAATATAATCATTTACATGCTGATTAAAGTCTTTAGGGATGCATATGTCACAGTTGTCACATATCTTTGGACTAAAGCAAGGATCAAAGTAAGTGAAGACAAGAATAATGAGGATACAACCATAAATAAATCCTCCAGGTAACTTAAAATAACAAGCTTAAGTCTGTGGAAGCTGTGAAAGTGGACATTACCTCAGCGATGTCCCTGTCACTGAAGGGAATGCATTCTTAGCAGGCTTTTTCTGCAAACGGTAAATAAAGGATCGTCTATAAAAACCAGAAATATCTGCGATAAGTACAACGCAGTCTTACTGACACAATAATGTGAGGTAAAGATAATTCGACGTAGCGTGATGGGAAAGGATTGAAGCCTAGTATGAAATGCAAATAAAAGGCCTGAAAATCTGTGAATGCTGAAATAGGCTAAGCTTGACTGACACATATAAAGAACAGGTTTGGCTGTTGTCTGTGTTCTTGTATTAGCAATGCTCTAGATTTTACCATAAAAATGAAGGGTAATAAGATTGATGCAATTATATGTCATGTTGCTTTATTTTTGTAGGCACACATCTGCCAACTGTGATCAGAACCATTTATAGTCGACAGTCACATTTATACAGAAGTATTTCTTGAGTAGAACAGGGAATTGTGGACACCATGATTATGAATATACAGTAAAAGTGCATACTATTCAAGATTTGAGTTATAAAACGTGGCTTAACTCTTATGTTCTATCAAATCAACAGCCAGTGATAGACTGTAGATTTATATATTTCATACTGACGCTGAGAGCAGACATTGTTAATTAAACAAAAGGCTAAAATCATATATGACAATGTATAGTAACTATTAATAAACAACTGCAGGACGGTTTAAGTAAATCATAGGCGCATGGTTAGAATGTCACTGTCTTCAGATATAACACACTATGCTGTAGTATAGTCTTGTCTCTTGCAAATTCGCACGATTCATTTTAACAAATGTCTGTTATTCTGCAAACTGGACGTGGTGCTAAGCAAATGAGGCATGTTTCTGCTCAGAGGATTACAAATGCAAAAAGTGTTTTTCTTTTGCTTTATTCACCATGACCAGGAAACACATGTGGCCTTGAATCCCTCAAATAATGCTATTTATCCCTAAGGTGTCATGTTTGCCAACCGAGGCTCCTGAAAGAGTTCAAACAAGGAAAATAAAAATCATATCCTGCATTCAGGCACGGCTGAGTTCATCCAGTTTGACATGGATTATTGCATCCTTTCTTTGTGGAAGCCACACAATGAGTGGCATAAAAATGCTTCAATTCAAATTTTGCATGATAACTTTGGATGGGTAAATGGATAATTGCATGGTTTCCAGGGTCATTTTAAGTACACATTTCTACTGATTTGCCTTTAGTAGACGAGTCAAATCATACTCTACACTGTTCTATATGCAAATACTCACATGATCTGCAGTCATAATTGAGATGAATGGAACCAAACCAGTACAAGTAGTCCCAAAGCCACAGAACGTCAGATATAAACTCCCAGAGAAATAAAACAGTTTTCACAAGCAGGAGAAGGAGGAACAGGTTCAAAAGCCTCCCTCCGGCAGTGGGACGGTCCGCTAAGCAGATACATGGGACGCTAAGGATAGAATGAAAAGCCTGGCTAATCACTCTGAGATTGGTCTGAAATCTGCTGAGGCTTTGGGCACATGACATGGACTTGACCATTGCATAAAGGGAGTTAAACACGCTTATAGAAGCAGTGAAAGGTCTAGTATCAATCAATGACTCAGCATAACCTTTCATTCCTTCAGTTACACATATATACAGTTACCACCTCTTAATACTAGTTGCATTTTGTTTGTTCTGCGGGAGAAACTTCATATTTGTACATACAATTCCAGGAATGACAAGACAGTGAGTGCTTTAAGTAAAGATAAAATTAAATTAATAAATACATACACAAAAATAAATAAGTTATTTCTTTTTCATCTATTTCACTTTTCTCCAGATGGTAAACTCAAATTACATGTATATGCCGTTGTCTTAACACAACATCAGCCAAAACCATGCAAAAACATTTTACTTTTTTGTCAGAATGAGTAAAAATGCTGAATGCTAAAATACATGGAACTCAAATGATATAATGTCAGTAAAGGGCTATTTGTGTCTTTTTTTTTTCTTTTTTTTTTTTTTTTTAATTTTAAAGATTTGTTTTCCTGTCCTGAAAGTTCAATATCTAAATGTTTCTTACTTTTTATGTTCTGTTGTATTTTACTGAACGGCTTGAGTATGATGGATGGCATATGCTCAATGAGTTACCTTGGCAAAATGTCACGCATTCATAAGTGAGATTCTCTAAGTTTATTAATACTACACATAAAGGTTCCATTTATAAGCTATAGTATATGAAAGAAAAAAAAATTTAGTGTACAATATTGAAATCACTCACTCTTTACGAACACGAAGATATTTCTGACCACGTATATTCCTTGGTTATTCTATAGGTGTCTTCACCTTTAATAAACACACTGAAAAAGTATGTGCAGCTATTTTAGATACTTTCCCTGTCTAAATATAACTTGGGGTCAGCTTACTTTTTTCAAGGACAAAAGACCTGGCACAGAACACATGAAGGCTAACCCTTATCTCAGTGTTACAGACTACATACAGACCCTCCCTTTAATGGTGGGAGATGCAAGAAGTTCTTAATCATAGGAACACACACTTTGACCAGGCCTGGACACACAGGCTGGGGTGAGTCATCATGCCACCATCTGTCTTCTGCCTAAAGGAGCTTGATGGGTCATGGCAGGGTGGGGCTGGTTTTGACGTGGGCAGATTTAACACCTGACTCGTGGGAGTAAACAGAGAGACCCTCAGCTGAGTCAGAAACTGCTGATAGTTTTGTTTTCTGGTTGATTTGTCTTGTCCAAGTAAAGCACCTCCTCTCACTGACACTAGAATTTATTGATTTATTTTTGTAATTGGGACAGTTTGTATTCATGAACATTTACACGTAAATACAAGAGATTATTGCAATGTTAATTAATTTGTTTATTGTATCCCTAGGGAAATTCGTCTGTACATATCTTATACGTCATCATATCTCACTTTGCATAGGTATAGTAACCCATAAAGACCCAAACAGCCACCGGCGACCAAAACCATCTACTGATCTAAAATGTTGATCCACTAATCCTACCAAAATATGTAAATAAGTGGTGTAAAATACAGTTTGTCATCTTTTCATGGTCATCAGATATGACCCATTTGGACATTCAGAAGCTCTGTAGTTATCATGGAAACACAATCTTCTATAACATTGCTTCACCAGTAAAGCCCATGAAGTTGGATCAATGACAACGGATGGAGACATTTGGATTATGTTCAGTTAATAATATATTTTACTGAAAAAGTCCCTGTTTTTCCCCAAGTTTTCTCTATTTTTGGTATGATAATCCTCAAATGTAATCTCAGCATATTTAAAATATATGATCAGTAAGATAAATGTAGAAAAATGCCTGATTTTCATTGAAGAAAAGGCAAAATGGAGAGGATAATATTATGACAAATGGTGATACAGACACACAGGGGGTTGATGAGATTCGCCCTGAGTACCTTAAGTCTCTGGATGTGCAGGGACTGTCTTGGTTGACACGTCTCTGTAACATCGCATGGCAGTCGGGGACAGTGCCTCTGGATTGGCAGGTGGTGGTCCCTCTTTTCAAGAAGGGGGACCGGAGGGTGTGTTCCAACTACAGGGGGATCACACTCCTCAGCCTCC
>JAQQZY010000017.1:17717105-17738520 GCA_030068375.1 Ostorhinchus rueppellii | reverse complement strand
TGGCCTGGGAATGCCTCGGGGTCCCTCCTGAGGAGCTGGAGGAAGTGTCTGGGGAGAGGGAAGTCTGGGCATCCCTGTTGCCCCCGCGACCCGGCCCCGGATAAGCGGAAGAAAATGAATTTTACCAGAACAATGTTTGCTTTTCTCTCATCAGTTAAAGAAGACAAATCACACACAAGCCTTCAGGGTTTAAAGTACCGTCAAGCCATTAAAACTCTCACAGACATTATAGTCTACATTAAATTGAATTAAAAATGCTTATATGCTGTCAGACGTCTAGCCTAGCCATGCAGATGCATTTTGGATCACAGTCACAGCAGGATGCCTTGAGGCTCATCTGTTCAGCTTACACGTGTGCACTGCTGTCCAAGCTTATTCCACCCCTCCTCCTCCTCCTGGTTGCAGTTAAAATATCAAGGCTTATTAGTGTGCAACCTGCTCTGGAGCAAGATTACCGCTGTCACAGTCCTGCAAAAACATTGCACCCAGGAAGATGAAAGCTGAACACAAGCCGTGGTAATCAGCAGCAGGTAGAGTAAAACCTGTAGGTATGAACCAAGGTTAAAAGGAAACTGGGATAAATGCTCTTACTTAGTGGATGCTGTCATTGTGTCAGTTGCTAAGTGTGTTATGTAATCTCATCAGTTCAGATTATAGTGGAACATGGTTAAAATGAGATACCAGAAAGCACTGGATAAGGTACAGTGGTGAATACAAACATCTTAGAAAAATGTTAGAATAAACCAAAAGATAAGAAGAAAAAAGCAAATAAGGTCTTTGTTTTGAAGTCAAATCTTTCTAATATTAATATTTAAGTTTGACATCTATTACCCTGAAAAATGTAATATAAATAAAATGTGTTTTTTCTCTGATGTTCTTAAACTATGTATCAGGGTTTGGGCAGACAGGCTTTACCTTTTTAACCTCTACATGCAAGGTCACAGTGGTTAACTCAAGAGCGTGTGTAAATATAACTGAGAAACCTTGACTGCACTTTTACACAATCCCATGTTCTAAACAAATCCTTCTGTACTTAACGGCACAAACCTGGGAACACTGCTAATTTTGACACTGTTATATTTATCCACTTTTATTAAGGGTTTATCCGTCTTAATATAAAGATGTATGAATGTGTCCGATTGGTGCCAGCACAGACCAGAGGGAACAGACAGACATGTTTGTGTTTCTCAGTTTCAGCCAAATGCAATGAAACTGATGCTAACGTAAAGATCACGTTAACATGCTTAGTGTGTGTGTGACAGACTGCAGTGGGAGGAATAAAAGTGAATGGCTGAATGTGAATGAAATTTTTTATATAGATGGAGTTATAGAAATGTATTTCCTTCTACTTTTTGTATGTTTTTGTTATTAATGTTTGTTTTTTTAATGATAACATCAGCCTGCCCAGGGACTACAGGTGGAAATTAGCACTAGTGCACCTCAGCTGTTTAAGGTAAATGTATATTGTGCATTGTCCCTCTCTAAATAAATAAATGAAATAAAACAAAACCAAAAAATGAAAAATCAACATCCAGTCAACATTAGTGTAATGTAAAAACTTTAATACATCAGCCTGTGTATGTTATAATGCTTGTTTTGTGCAGGTCTGTGCATATGAATTTCTGTGCATGTTTTTGTACATTTTATGAATGCGCTCACAATACCTATACTCAACCACCATTTTATTAATGTTCATTAATTTTAGTCTGCAAATAAATGGAAGACAGTATTTTTGAGGTTTTAAGTATTGATTGACATTTTGACTTGATTTTCTTTTTACTTTTTTTTCGCTCAAATTTCATTTTTGACATAAATACAATAAAGTAACTAAACATAGCACATTACAAATCATGACCTAGAAGTTACAGTATTTATGTAGTGAAAACTTTAAAGAAAGAAATATAGAGTGGTGGCCAAAATATTAGAACACCTAACAGAGCTGATAATACTGACCTTTTTTCCTCCAAAACATGATTCAATTGCATAATGTTCATGAAACATGCAGACAGTTGCACCAAGTACTACGAATATCAGATGAAGTGAGTAGAACTGTTTTTATCCACTTTAATATTTATGTAATGAGCAGGATAGGCCTTGTAGGCCTACATTCAATAGAATCACACATCTAAGACACTATATCATCAGTTTTACCATGATCACACCTGACAATAATTACACAAGTAAAATTAAATATGTTTCGTTTATTTGAAACTTTGAAGTAAAAAAAAAAAAAAATTAAAAAAACAAAACAATAACTGCAAGAAATGAATTACATATTCACCCCATCAATGGTCATTAATCACACAAAAGTAACGCAATCCAATAAATTTAACATAAATGTAAAGTAATTTGGCTTCTGAGAAGAAACATGATGGAGTGGCTCTGGAAATGAAATAGATCTAGCTTTTTTCTTGTTGAAAAATGACCCAAATCAAACTCATAATGATAGATTTGTAGATATTTTACTTCATGGTTATTTATTAGCCAGTTAATAAATTAAAAAAAAAAAAAAAAAGGATGGAACTTACTCAGTATGCCAAGTGCTTTTATATGTTTTGATTTTTAATTATTTTGTTCACACTTATTTATAAAAAAAAAAAAAAAAGCATACAATCATACAGTAAACAATTGCTTGTATTTTATACTACCTGTGTAAATGTTAGATTTGTGCTTGTTCAGTTCGACAGGAAAAGATATGATGAACAAATGCCTTCTTAAAATAGCATTAGCAACAGATTATAAAGTTATCCCTAAAGACACATGATATAACTCATTAGCTATTTAGAAATGCATGACATGAAACGTTTTTGAAAATGTCAACAGAATACCGAGAGACAAATGAAAAAGTTTCTGTCAGAAGTGGGATTCGAACCCACGCCTCCAGGGGAGACTACGACCTGAACGTAGCGCCTTAGACCGCTCGGCCATCCTGACAGTGGTGCATAAAACGTCACACGTCGAAAATAAGACATATTTATAAAGCAAGAATACGGCTTTCTTAGGTTTGTTTTGGTGGATAAATTGTTTCTCAAAGATAAAATAAAACGGAGTGTTTTCTCTGTGGCAAAATGAAACCTACAACTGATCACAACAACCCTTTAATTTGAGCAGGAAATGTTGTGCCCATAGTCAGGAGCAGGATCACAGTTACACATCTGGTGTTAAGTGGATTTATATAGATGATTTTATTTTTATATAGACGAATAAATAATTTAAATAGCGTTGTATTCAAGCTGCAATGACAGAACGCATGAACTCCACACCGGAGGGTTTAGAACTGCAGTTCCTCTCGTCACCACTAGATGAGGTCACCTAGAGCAGAGATGTCCAATCCTGGTCCTCGAGGGCTGGTATCCTGCATGATTTAGATGTATCCCTCTTCCAACACACTTGATCGAAATGATAAGCTTATCATCAAGCTCTGCAGAAACCTGATAATGACTGTCAGGTGTGCTGGAGGAGGGAAACATCTAAAACATGCAGGATACCATGAGGACCAGGATTGGACATCCCTGACCTAGAGGATCTATCTATCTATCTATCTATCTATCTATCTATCTATCTATCTATCTATCTATCTATCTATCTCACCCTGATATTACTACTGACTGTTCATGTTTATTTGAGCCTTGGTCTAAGCCCTCTTAGCTGTACAGTTATCCCCATACTAAGCAGAAATTGGTCAGTTTATAAATGGCATAAGTTAGCCTATAAGGTCACAGTCTATTGTAATTAATGAGTTTTTATAGATTCTTAGTTTCAAACACCCTGGGAAAACTGGCCTGTGAAAGTGCAAACTGTGTAATATTAATATGCAGAGGCAGAAATGACCAAACTAAGGAACCTAACTACAGTGTGCACTTACAGTAGAACTTTTTGAAAATATACATTCTGACTTTGTGTGTCATTTTGTGTGTAACATACGCCTTCGTAATTCCAAATCTGATGAGACAGATTTGCTTCCATAGAAAAGTCCTGACATCATAAGTTGATGCATGGGTAGTTCAGACCATAAACATACTTGTAGCTCACAGTGGATACGTGACTGCAGCGGTTGTATTTTCTTATCAGAGCGTTCAGCTATCACTGCTCTCAAGTATTCCACCATCTGTAATAAACAGAGACCTATACAGCCCATATCCTGTTTTGAACCTGTCAACATGGTACTTTAGTTGAAGTGTCTGAACTCTGGGGACCACTGTGTGAGTCATTTCCATGTGTCTCATTTTTGATGTTGAGTCTTTAAGGAAATGGGGCTTAGCATCCAACAGGAAGGGATTCCTTCAAACTTCGGACATCAACAACATCCAGAATATTACAAACTTAACGTAAGGTCTGAAGAATGGGAGTGAGCGTGGAAATTATGCCAGAGTGACACACTGCCAAGGTCAGACAGGAGCTTTTTTACTCAGACACTGGGTGTAAACAGTGCACATCAAGGCAGCGGAAATGCCATGTGTTACGACTGACGTATTTAATCTCTGAAAAAGCACTGGTAAATGATGTATTGTCATTCCTGTAACTTGCATCATCGATTTGTCATTTCAGCCAAGTCTTACAGTTTCAGTTTTTGGGGCTGATGGAGACATGTGTGTGTTAATGCTGAGAGATGTAGAAGTTTCTTTCTGGCGTGTTAAGCTCTTTTTTTTTTTTTTTTTTTATTTTCATCTATATAAACCACACCAACAGTACATAAATAAAACTATAGTGATTATACTATTTCTATATCATAGCATTTCAACATATTTTATTTTAAGGTAAATACATAAGTAAATGACTGAAAGAAAATACACTACTGAAACAGAAATGACATATCTGTAAATGTGTGTCTTTATGTAAAATTAACTAAAACTGTTCAAATCAGTCGTATCAGAAGCTGTAAAAAAAAAAACAAAAAAAAAAAACTGAGAATAAAAAGGGGACTTATTTTGATGATCCCCCAAATCCTCCCTTCGTTCTTTTATTTATTTAATTATTAATTGCCTTCATCTAAGAAAAGGCCTTTTTTAGGATGCTTTTTATTACACTGGCCTAAGAGTTTTATTTAATATGGCAATTGTAAGTGTTGCTTCTAAGTCCATCTTTAATGATATCTTCCAATATAATTACAAGAAATATTACTTCAGTCATTTTAAAACATGTATTTCTTGGTTATGTTATAAATTCTGCTGTTTATCTTATATCTTCAACCATCATTTTTTTCATTTTTTTAGATTTGTAGCTTTTTTTTTTTGTTTTTTGAATAGACATAAAATAGCAAATAAATGGGGGAAAAATGCTATAAAACAATTAGGTCAAGGACAATGGCTGGCATAGTCCTATATGTATAAGGCGGTTCTGCTCTGACATTATCTGCACACAAATTTTATGAAGGGTATTTGCTGAAATGTTTAAAACCTAATGGCCCTAGTTGTGTCTCACAAGCTGTCATCAGGCAGTCTGGTGCTGTGCTTTGTCTATCCCCTGCAGTAGCTGTTAAAAGGGGCTCTCTCACACCACTAAACTTATAACATCACTCATCTAAATCATTAGTGCGTCTGCTTTTCAGGATGCACTCTGAGTAAACTCTGCTGCTGCAGGACGATGAGGCCTGAGCCATAATAGCAGCTCGAAGTAGAAAAGATGGAGAACAACTCAGCATCACAGACACGTAGCCACAATAAAAGAGCAAACTACCTTAATGTTTCTATTTCGTTACTTTTTTCCCCTTTTTTTCTTCTTTTTTTTTTAAGAATTTCACTCAAGTAGCAACTTTGCTGAATAAGGTAAGTCTCAGATGAACTTCTTCTGAGCTTTGATACACTGCTCTGGAATAAATAAAGTGGTCATCAAATGAATACAGATGACTCAACATTGTAATTACTTCCATTGAAATACATAGCACCTCCTCCACTTATGCCCACAATACGAGATCACACACGGAACAGATAAGGATGTTCTATCTCTTAAATGGAACAACCACATTGCAATTAGGAAGCACAATAGGAACATCCTCCTCCACATTGAGGTGAAGAGTTACATCACCCTGGGGAGAATGTGCAGCAGTCAAAAACAAGCCTGATAGCGCTGCAGCATACATAGACCAGATCAAGCCATAATATTAGAGAGAGAGAGAGAGAGAGAGAGAGAAAGGGAAAGAGAGGGGGGAAAACAAAACACTGCAGGCCAGTCAGTTAAAATAGGACATGCACTGCAAATTTATATCTCAAAATAATAAATCTATACTGTGAAGATATTTGACTTTTTTCATCACCTTTACCTTTCTGTGCAGTTTTTACTTTGAGTAAAATATTTAATACACAACTAGAAAGGACTTAATGAAGTGTTTCTACACAGATTGGCGGAGTTGACTGCATAGTTTTGGAAGAAAGCACATTTCTCAGTCCTTTTTTTATACATTCTGCAGTACAGCGAAAGCTCTACTGCCTGTGCCGATTTGGTAATCAGGCCGCGCTAAATGGAAATCTAGCCTTCTCCTTCCCTGGGTTGGCAGCCATGTGCTGGCCTCCCTCTGTGCTTTTGCTGGTTGCCTGTATCTGCTTAGAACAGGTGCCGGATCCTGTTCAGCTGCAGCATTCACAGCACAGGTACGGGTGGGAGGCCCTTGGCTGCTCATACGGTCCCCCAAGTTTTCCAGGGGTCCCCATCTGTGTCCCCGCACATCCTCTGCCACATGGCACCTGTCCCTCGACGAGTCTGGTCCATTCTTCGTCCGGCAACGTACACGCCTGCCTGCCACCCCACACTCTGCCTGTTGTTGAGCCACAATGAGATGAAGAATAGCTGCACCCATAATCCCTTGCTGTGAGATGTGTGTGCTTTTTCTTTTTTTTGCTTCTTTCCTCCTTTGGCCAGATTTGGGGCCAAGAACAAATTGTAAACAGGTTATTATGCGGCTGTAACACACTCCAACTGGAAATGCACTCAGACAACATTTAGTATTGACTGATGTTAGTGTGTCTTTATCCGTCACACAGAGTAGTTTAATTTGGTGTAAAGTTCACTGTATTTAGTGTGATGAAGATGCGGTAATGGGTTTAGTGTGTCTATTTGCCAGGTGTCAACATGGAAAAAGATGTAATTATTTCCTCAGAATCACTTGCATTGATTCTTTTTCCTGCATAAATAACTATTTGTGATATATATGGCTACTCTGTCAAGTTTTAGGAAGCAATATATTGTGTTCACGTAATCTCAAGCAGCGAGATGACAAAAGGTAAAACATATCCCGGTAGGTGTAAAGGGCAACAGTATTACTTAGTCACGTAGTTCAAATCAGCCACTTCCTCTTGACCTGCAGTTAATGCACAAAGAATATAATATAGCACAACTGGTGGAGTTCAACATGTGATGTGATTGGACGTTGTCTCGGTGGCTACACAATGGACGCTGGACCAACCAGACAGTCAGCCTCCTCCGTGCCTCCAGAGGACATGATATTTAAAGTGATCACTGCTCCCCTCAGTCCCGGCAGATGGATAATACTTTACACAGCTGTGCAAAAACCACCTCATCCACGCATGACGAGCCATACGTTGTTACCTTGACAGTCAGTGTTGAGTTAGACCAGTGAGTTGTTTGTTTGCCCAGGGAAGTGACATGACTGCAGAGGAGGAAATAGGAAACATAACAGACTACCTGACAGACTCATTCCATGGGCTTGACCTGAGACTGGAACTGAGCCAGCCAGCAATCAGAGAAAAATAACAAGAGGAGGAGGCTCTTTTGTTTGTTCAGCCTATATCCTTATATTAACAAATATTGTAAATCTTCTGATCTGGCAAGTATGTGAGATCCAATTATTCAAATTAAAGAGATCATGTTTTTCCTTCTTATGGAAAAAAAAGGAGCCTCAAACAGACCGTCCTCTTTTGTACCTGTGTGTATAATGAACAGTGTTTAAACAGGACCACAGCGATGTTGGTTGACATGTTATTTTCTTCTCCCCTTCTGCTTGATTTATAGTAGCTAAACTTGATGACTGTCTTTGGTTTTCTGTTGTTTTTTTTCTATGACTAAAGGTTTACGACGACGATGAGTCAACGTTGAAGGAGGAAAGGGCTGAGGCCGACAAGTTGAGTGTTTTGCCCTCACTTCCCGAAAAACTGAAATCACATTTGGAGATCTATGAATCTTCAGTGGAACGCTTCTGATTAATCATCAATCTATCAATCTGCTATCATTATTGGCGTCATTGGCATTTACCATAAATTAGCATACAAAATGTTTTTTTTAAATGTTGTTTTATGCTGTTTGTCCATAGCCATGTTAATAAATTAATGACCATATTATTTCGATAAATTAAAAAAAAACCAAACAAACACTATAAACACAGATCGTGTACAAGGATGTATTTACATTAAGTGAGGTTTACATTTCCACAGTGGGAATATCAGTTTTCTTAATTATCAGGATGTAAAATAATTAATTTTATCAACACATATAGGAATACCAAATTAAACTGACACAAGCACAGTTTTTTTTCACACGTACCTCAAATAATACCTCAATTTCATGCGTGCAGTTCTGAGTCTGATATGATGATGCTTTGTTGACAAAGTCTTTGTCCTTGTCTGTGTTACAGTGTCCTTCCCCGAGGTGCTGGATGTGATTGTTAAGATATTGTATCAAGTCTTTGCCAAGGGAGTCTGCGGCAGCACCCTGAGCTGACCCAAACAACTGATGGTGCACCAAAGACTACTTTCTCACCCCACATGCCTGGGGCTGCACCTGCCCGGCTCCTATACCCAAAATATGGTCGCACTTAAATCGACCTCCGCTGAGTTTTGAACCCCTGCAGACACAAAGGGTAATGAGCTAACCCTGAAGAAATGAGCACATCTCTCAGCTGTGAACTCTGGTGCATGATGGATGTTGTCATTTTAGGCAGTTAAGTGTTTAGATGGTAAATCAAAAGCTTGAAGTTATTGTGAAATAGGGGTTTTGAGAAAGGTCTTTGTGTGTTTTGGTTATATACCTAGAGAAGTAGCGTGATTTTACAGGATGAAACCTGTTTTTGCTTGTTATTAGATGCAACTGAGTAGTGTCTTGGCATATTTGTGGTCAAGGTACAACAGTCCAGGTTGACAAAGCCTCTCCTGAAAAATGGTGGTTAAGTAAATAAGTAAGATGCTAATCAGCACTGCAGTGTTTCCTCCCGCTAGCTGAACAGCGGGTTCCCTTCCCTCACTGTGGCTCTTTAATGCAGGGCCCAGCCAGGCCCAAACATCCTGACGGAGAGAGGCTTTTCCCTTATCAGTCAGGAAACACCGCTCCTCCGCCACATCCTCTTTACAAGAAGCACGACTCAACCGTTCCCAAAAAATGCAGGAAGACCAGCCAGACTCCAGGATTTGTCAAAAGCCCCCTGAATTCCTTTTATCGAAAAAGAAGAATTCAAGAGAACAGAGAGGGTGAGAGGGGAGGAGAGGAGGCAACAAAAAAGAGAGAAAAATGAGGAGGGTGTAAAATAGTCAACGAGGCCCTGGGATTTATTTTTTTATTTATTCTGCACAGATTACGAAAGGTCTGCATCAGCAAGATAGAACGTGGGGTGGAAGGGGTATGGGGTGGGGTGGGGGTGGGGGTGGGGTGGGGGGTCCGGAGTGCCTAAGAATGGCACCCAGAATAAGACTCCAGGAAAACAAAGGACGGTTGAGATGGAGGCGTGTGGCGATGGCTGTGCCTGTTTTACACTAATCCTCTGAACCGGGATGAAATGAAAGCGAGAGGAGACGGATGGAGTAGGATGATGGAAGGTGGAAAAAGCAAGTGGGGAGTGGGTGTCAGAGTGGGCCACTTGCTGGATAACAGCTCAAAAGAGACTGAAATAGAAGAATACACGGTGTGACACTTAAATCAAAGATAGGTGGGTCACTTTGGAGAGAAGCATACACCATCAAAAACATGAGTGGGCTGTTAAAAAAACTAATAAGAATCCCATTTATTTCGTTTTTAATAAAGAATCTGATTGTGATTGTACTACTGAAGTCCATGAATGAGTAGAATTGTGTTTCATTTGTAGGTATATTCATTCTCAAAGATGTATTAACGCTGTTTAGGTGCAATAAATGAAATATCTATAAATAATTGTTATGTCGAGGACTGCACGGTATTACCTATTAAATGTGCGGAAGCAAGTAACAACTGCATTAATATAAAAATTGAACTTTATTTTAAATTACTGTCTTTCACAAACCTAAATCAGCATACTCTATAGTTACCATTATTATTCTTCATTGTAGAGGTTACGATTATATATTATTAAGTACTTGAGAAGAAGTATAAACGCCTTTTTTCTTCATTATACACCGTTTTGTTAAATTGCATAAGAAATATCCAACTAAAACCTCATTCAATTACAACTACTGAGGTAAGACTCCCAAACTAATGAGAGTGGGAACATATAATACAAACATTCGAATGGAAAGCGTTGATAACAGCATTACAGTTAGCATTTATGCGGAACATCAAAAGACTTAAATTAGCTTGGAAAGAGCATCTGTACACGCCACAGCGGCAACAGTAACTGGTGACATTTACAAGTGGACAACAAGTCTTTACGATTGTTCTTCTGGTTTTAGAAATTTCATGACAACTGGAGGTGACATACTATAGTATTTTGTGTCTGCATCCCTGAGGTGTCCATCTCCTTTTTCTCCAGATACCTCCAATTGCTCTTTGTTCTTTTCTCGGCTCTAGACAATCATATTGCTCAGTAATCAGTTCAAAATGTTATAGATGAAGTTGCCCGTAGGTGCTGTTAAGGAGCTTTGAAATTTCATGGTACATCTTTTCCTTGCTATAGCACCCAAAGCGCAACATCATCCCAACTCATCTTCACCCATCTGAAATCCTGTAGTGTCTCTGATCAGTCAAAAGTCTAATGGGTTCTGGAAGCAGGCTTATGAGATGCCATAGTTGTTGTAGTATGCTGCCGTAGCGTCCGCCAGCACAGAGATGAGGCTGGTTTCTGTGGTGCTGTTGGGACAAGCAGCGGCAGAGGCGGTGGCAGCTGACGCCACCTGGATGTGTCCTGTTACAGTCATGCCGCCGCCCTGCTCGGGGTGGAACCCGGTCCCGGTGGAGTTCAGGTACTGGTCAAACTCATTGCGGTCCACCTCGCCCAGAAGCTCAGCCTGGCTCAGCTGGTCTAGAGTCTCCAGGTGACCCTGAGTCTCTGGTGGTGGGGACAGCTGACCCAGGTGGCCCTGATGGAGCCCGTGATGAATCTGAGGAAAAGATGAGGTGCTATAATAAGACAGCGGAGGCCCGTGGATCAGCCCACTGCTACCACCAGTTTGGGACATATGAGGGATGTGACCGATGTGTGGGCCCCCACAGTGGATTTGGGTCTGAGCGTAGTCAGTGTGGTAAGGGGGTGGGCTGCCCATGTGTGTCTGACTCTGGTGGTGCTCATCTGGACAGGAAGCTGAAGAAGAGCAGGACACAGAGGAGCTCCCGGACGGGTAATACGAGGAGGGTACATGCTCGTGGTCCATGGCGTCTAAGGGGGACATCTCAGGAGGAGTGGGCAGGCCATAGGGGTAGGTGTCAAAGCTGCTGTTGGAGCCAGTGGGGTCTCTGAAGCTTCTGACGCTGGGCAGAGCAGGGCTCGGACTAGAAAACCCACTGCTCACACCATTGGCGCCGCCCTCGTCTTTGTCGAGGGGGTGACACAGGGCTCGCTGGTCAGGCAGGGCGTTCTGATCAGGACCCAGCCCGCTCAGGAGGAAACCTGGATCCACACGCTTACAGATGCGTTTCAGCTGTTTCTTCCTGCGTGGCCGGTACTTATAGTTGGGGTAGTCCTGCATGTGCTGCACCCGAAGCCTCTCTGCCTCCTCCACGTAGGGCCTCTTCTGTGGGGGAGTCAGGGCCTTCCAGGATTTGCCTGAACAAAGAACACACAAAACAGTCTTAATGGGAACTAAAACTCACAAATATGGATCAATAAATTCTAGTCAAATTTACAGTATCTTTACTTTGTCAGTGTCAAAAAATTTTCTCAATTTGTTAAAAATAGTTACTTCACAATTTAGAAAATACATTATATTAAATTAATATTTTAAAAATCTTTTCTGAAACTGGAAAAGAGAGAGACACTTCAAACATAAGAAGAATAAAACACACTACATTCACTTGTCAGATGTCTAAAAATTTAGAGACACGTATGTGTATTTCCAACTCTGCGTTTAGCTTTTTAATATTTTTTTTAATGTATTTATTCCTTAAAGGTGGGACCGTTTTATTTCATGAAATCACGTTATTATTGGTGAGAAATTGCCTTATGATGAAAAGATTTTGTCCAATTTGTGACAGTGCCAGATTTGGAGATTAACATTAAACACAAATCCAAAATAATAAGGTTCCATCTTTTTTTTTAAACCGTTTTTGTGCTGAATACACACCAGTGACATCAACTTACAAATTGTGTAATATTGCAAACGCGCTTCACGGAATAAAAAAAGTCTTTTGTTGTGTTTAATTTATAATATATAACTCCGATTTTATAAAAAGATTTGAGTTAAATTTACGCTGTTAGTGACAGTGTAAAGGAAGCTGTGGTTAAAAATATAGGCTTGTCTTAAAAAGTGAAGTGAACCAGCCGAGGCCTGGAGGAATTTACAAGTGTGAGGAAAAGTTCGTGGAAAAAGTGTCATAGTAATAATAATAATAATGATGATGACGACTCTCACCTAACATTTTGCTGAGCTCGGCATTGTGCAGGTCTGGGTTTTGAACCGCCAACCGTTTACGCTCATCTTTCGCCCACACCATGAATGCGTTCATGGGCCGTCGGATCCGCGGCTCGGGCGCCTTGTCCACGGGTGTCCTGTGCGGGCCGTGTCCGTCCGTCACGTCTCCATCTCCTGGAGGACACTCGAAGGACTCCGGCCACGACGAGTACGCGCTGATGAGGGCTGCCATGTGCGCGCTCTCGGTCCTCTCCAAACTTCAGATGCGCTTCTGTATCTGCGCTTCACAACTTTTACCTACTGTCCCTGCGCTGCAAAAAGCAGGTCCCCCCTAAAAAAAAAAATAAAATAAAATAAAAATAAAAAAATAAATAAAAATCCAGCGCTGTTTGTCAGACTGACTGGATGACTGTAGAGCTACAGTCAGATGTCAGTGCAGGCTGTTGGACTAACCACAGATCTGCTCAGGCACCGGCTCCTCCTTGTGAGTTATGATTCAGTCTTTCCTGGTGTATGGGGGGAGCGCTTTATATTTGAGGAGCAGGTTCCAGGAGAAACCCCGGAGGACTCTCGGCTCCTCCTTGATTGCAAGTTGAGCCCCGTGAAAGGAAGAGAGAGAACACGGCATTTCAACACTATTAACAACTTCAACTCTCACAACAAAACAGCATGGACATTAAACACACACAAATACAATCTATTAGTTTGTGACTACTTCACTGAAAAACGGATTTTTTAGTAACTCGATAGGCTACTTACACCTCCACATTTCATGAGAAACTAAACACATAAGTGACTACTCATTTCTATGTATGCATGCATGACATAGGCAGGTTTGGCAATTTCGTCTTTTTTCCAACTCAACAAGGAAAAACTCACCTGACAAACTTCTCTAACCTGTTCTGCAGTTGCCACACTCGCACTTGACGCCATAACACAGCAAATTCCATTGGTTAGTGATGTTTTCAGAGATCCAGACAGATTGAGCAATAGAAAACATCCCCATTCAAGAGCTTTTTCCCAACTCCTTTATTATTAACCTACTACTCTACTACTATTATTATTATTTGTGTTGTTAGTTTTTGGGGTGTTTTTTTTTTTTTTTTTTTGGTGCAGATTAATTTTTTTTTTTTTAAATTCTTAGTGGGTGAGAAGGACATTAACCACCCTACAAACAAATCAGTTTCCTTCTGTGGCCAAGGCGGGTGCACAGCAAATCCAGGAGTTCCTGTTGACAGGATACTGTTGGTCTGCAGCCATGGAGTAGCTCAAACTCTTCAAACACAGCTACTGGTCACAGATCAGATTCACGCAGAAGGAAGCCACCTCACAACAAATGGCTTTTTTCAAACCCACATTTCAAAACAGCTCTGGGGTTTCTATGAATTAGAAAATGCATTACTGATACACGTTCATGTCTTGGTCAGTGGTGCCCCTCTTTCCTATCAAATTGAAGTGTCAGCTGCAGCTTTGTGTGAAACGTGTCCCCCTCCCCACAGGAACAGGATACGACACCTGAAGCCACAGATTGTGCGTAGAGTAATAGGCACATGGGTGATATATAGGGCTGCACTTCCTCTGGCTGCTCTGACACAACCTCATCAGCGTGAAGACAGTGAAAGTCTGCATGTGGGCATGATTGTGTGAACTGATGGAGGCACAAGTGCAAGCACACAGCAGACTGAACTTACAGCAATATTTGCAATATGGAATAAAGTGCATGAAACCTTAGAATTGGGGGGTTTCTGAAATGAATAACAGCTCTTTGTGCTTACACTGTGTGGGTGGGAGCGGTATCAGCCTGCTGTTGTCCCCCCCCCCCCCTTCAGTGTTTAAGACATGTGGTTGAACTATAGGAGGACTGTGTCTCTATTTGTTTTCTGTAGGAAATAAACAGATTTTTTTAGGGGACATCAAAATTAGTTAAGGATTTGATTCATAAGCCTTATGCATGCATTTACATTTTTTCCCCAATTATCTTTATTAGATTTTATGACATTTTTACAACAACATATGACTCAGCACAACACCTGGTCTATATGAAAATAAAAATATGATGCTGTTGGAGGATAAGCAGAGGAAGAAAAAAAGAACAGACTAATCCAAGATACAGCAAATCGTCCACAGTATGGACTTATGGTGAGGATAAAACAAAGATATAGAAGATTTTTGTTGTTGTCATTTATGTTGTTGCTTTTTAAGTCGTTCTTTGTAAGTTGATTTCTGGGGATAAAGGGGCAGATAAAACAGACTAGTCTTCTTTCTGCTCCTTTCATTCTAGTACGGAGAACGTTTGTATTTCGATTAAATTGTTTTTTTTAATTTTACAATGAATGAAATAAAGAATAAAATGAAAAGGAAATGAAGATAAGACAGTCGAGCAGTAATAGGTGAGATCAGTAGTGATCCGACTGTGAACAGGCACCAAAGATGTTCAGTCGCTGATGAGGACTGAAAGCACTGAAGTGACTAATGAGTCAAATGAAAGTATGCAGTCCATATTCTCATAAACTGTCCCTTTGAAGAATGAAGTGAACAGGCCAAATATTCCATAGGAAAGCATTCCTAAGAATTTTATGTCAAGTTGTTTTAGTGGGAAGTTTGTCATTTTTCCAAGACTTGAAAATATTGTTCCTTGCAGCATAAGAGAGGATATCATGCATTCGTTAACATTTTTATTTTATCTTTTTAAATCTATCATTATACTTCATATATTTTTAGGTATCATTATGAAGCCAGTTTGAAATTTAAAAAATACATAGAGTCAGCAGTTTTATCTTTGTTGGCATGGAGTCATATGCTGTGGCACTGTCCTGTAGTCAAGTCTTTCTGGATAGATGTCTGCGAGCTAACTTCAGAGTTTATTAATGTGAATAGTGCTCCATGTCCAGTAAAGTGTCTGATGGGGTACAGGGCTGCAGAACTTAAAAAAAAAAAAAAAACCCCGGCTGGTTTAGCATTTTTGCCTGCTAAAAGAATAGTTTTGTCAAAGTGTAAAATTCACAAATCAAAGTATTTCTCTACAAAAACATATGTTTCTGAGTTTTAAAATCTCTAGGTATGGAGTAAATAACATATACTGTACTCCATGACACTAATTTTAGAACTGAAATCATTTGGACCAGGTGCATATCATTGTCACAATGTTTATGTTGTCATGTACAGTATAACTGCAAAAATTACTAAATGTGTGTATGTGTGTGTGTGTGTGTGTGTGTGTGTGTGTGTGTGTGTGTGTTGTACATTGCCCATAAAATATTTACCCCCTTGGAAGGTTTTCCTTTTTATTGCTTTTATACAATGAGTCATTGTGAACATAATCTGACCTTATTTCAGGAATTTGCAAGTAAAATCCTGAATGTCAAAGTCAATACAAATTTTGTGCAAACTCATGTCAATTTGTTAAAAATGCATGATGTAAAATATTTAATTTCATAAATATTTGGCCCCTTGTAAAGTGATTGTAAAGTCATTTTAGTTCAGGATCCACATGCAGCTCAATTTGATCTTAAGCAGATCAGACCAGTAAAATAATGACATCATAATTTAGAAATAATGACAACTCCAAATTTTTGTCTTTGTTTTTGTTAATGCAAAAAGTGAAATTTAAATATGAAAACGTATGCATTATCCTTAAAAACAAAACAAAAACAAAGTGAAAACCCTGAAATGTCTGAAGAAAACCAAGTATAGGTTTAATAACAATGTGCCTCAACTTATCATTACTGTATATGCATTACATGTTGAATGTACAAAGGCACAAAACATATAACAGTCTCGATACTGTTACAATTTTGGAGTTCGTAACTAAAATGAGTTTGACAAATTTGACTGTTAATATCTTCAGTGTAATTTTTGTTCCTTGTTAATTCATCCCAGCATATGTTTCAAACCCCTGATCTCGAAGGTCCAGGAACTGGTTTGTTGGTCGTCCTGGTTTAGACCATGAAGACAAAAGCACATTCCAAAAATGCAACTGAACAATACAAAACAGTCAATAGATAGAAAATTCCAAGTAACTCAACATCCACAGAAGTTGAGGTAAGGTGTAGCACATGTGTAAATGTGTGTGTGTGTGTCTGTCCTCACAAACTGAGTGTGAAAATGAAACTAGTGAGTCAACACAACTATGACCACTGAAACCTCAGCAGATGAGAGGGAGACACTATGAAGACAACTGTACAGGTTAGTCAGCAGACAAAAGAGAAACCCACTGTGGAAGAAATCTCAACTAGAGTTCACCCAAAGGCATGTGAGAGACTCCTAGGTCACCTGGAGGACCATGAACACACCATCCCACTGTGAAGCACTTCACACTGTGGGGAATAAAGCAAATTATGGGGTAAATCTTGGAGGACAATTGGATATAATTTAGGAAATATTTATTTTCCAGCAAGACAATGACCCAGAGCATAGACTGAAAGCTCCAAAACCAGCTGAATATTCTGGTGAGGCCGAGTCAACCTCAGTCTGACCGTTTGGGGCTGGACTTAGAAAAAGGCTGTTCACACATGGTCCCACTGCAACCTGACAGAGCAATTCCACAAAGAACAATGAAGTAAAGTTGTAAAATTGCAGTGTCCAGATATACAAGACTGAATGAAACGGACAGGAAGGGGGTGAATATTTATGCAATGACCTTTGTTCTTACATTCTATTTTCAAAGAATTGTCAGAATTAAGTAGAAAACTGTTTTCACTTTCACAATACAGCCTATATTTTGTAAATTCTTGCCAAAATCCAAATAATATTGATGATTTAATTGATAAAAGTAATAAAAAACATCCAATGGTATTTTTTACAGCCACTGGCTCTCACTGATCTCGGTGAACATTCAGTCATGCTAACATCTTCAGAGATGATTTAACCATGCTGCTAAAAATAATTCAGTATCCTCTCGTCATGTTTTGTACTCTCCTTTCATTACATTGCAAAAAAATGTTAATCTCCAGCAGATGACTGTAGAGTAAAAACTTTCCCTCCTCAGGTAAGGAGCAAGTGGTTCCGGGCACAATAAACCCCGCCCCCTTGTACGTATTGTAGCTTATTTCTGTATCAGTCCAGCTGATGTCGTCACGTATATGCATGTGATGTCAGCATGTCAATTACCTCTATATACGTATATATAAGCTATATATGCCAAGTTTGAAGTAAATTGAAACAAAATTGATGATTTCTAGACACTGGATATTTTGCCCATAATAAGTAAATGGGAGAGGGAAAAAATGAAAAAAATTCTAAAACATTTGAACTTGGACCTACTTTTCCCAAAGTATAACCACATCTATTCTGGGTCACTGCTAATCTATAAACCCAAACTGGTGTGAATTCAAGCAATAGTTTTACTGCTAAAGACGTGACATTTTGCCCATTATAAGTAAAAAGGGAAAAAAGATTTTAAAAATTCATACAAATTTGAACTTTAACCTACTTTTCCCAAAATGTAATCAGGTCTATTTTGGGTCACTGGCAATCTACAGTTTGTTATGAATTCAGCCAGAGTTAACAAAGAAACAAACTAAACCAAAAACAATACCCCTTGCCCCCTCTTTAGGGAGCGGGGTAATTAATTCATCAACTACAAAATAGAGATGATCTGTGTGCTCTTTTGGCGTGAGTTTCCTTTTTCCTCCTTTGACTCACTCGTTCCACTGCTGAACAGGACCGGTTTGTTACAAGTTCATTTGTCAATCAAAGGCAAGATTCCGTAACGTCAGTCCGATTCATAAGCATAAACAGCAACTCTTGTGAAAGTCATCTGCGACTCCGCTTGAAAGCACGTCAAACTTCACCCATATTTGAATTTGACATGTTTTGTACAAATTGACTGAACATCTCATCAAAATGTCTGATTTTCTATTTACATGTTCTCAAAAAAAAAAAAAAAAAATCAGAAACACATTACACATAATTGGATTTATTCAAAATTGATTTCATTTGGGTAAAGAGGCACAGATTGTTTCCATTTCTAAGCATTTCATAGGTGTATCAGTGTCCAGATTTCAGGCAAAATATCACATTACATCTGTTTATAAATTACATTTGTTGATATCGGTCATAAAAACATCAAATTCCGTTGTTTATATAGAACTGAAAAGATCTACAGATACTTAAATGAATAATAAAATGAATATATTAATAGCACCAATGAGATATCCAAGTGGAAATCATTTTTTTTTAATCCCCTTCAGACTATTGTGTATATAGAGATATGGCATTACGTAAGTGTCTGATGATAGAACGCTGTCTCTTAAACTGACCACTAACATCTCAGTAACTGGGACCCTTCTGATTTCATGACTGTCCAGAACCTCTTTCTGAATTCCCCAGTTTACATTTAATGTCAAAAGATGCTCGATACACCTGTGATTCATCTGGTGAATCGAAAAGACGAAGCCACTTGTTTACCGTCTGATAAATACGACAAGTGTGTATCTTTATTCGTCAGTTATTTGATATGTGGAAGCACTACTTGTCCTGTAAAATGTCACTTCCATGTCTGTGTGGTGAGGAGTTTATCAGGTTAATACCAGCATAAGCATCGGCTCTAATCTACCAGCTATGCCTCTTCTGGATGTTTCCTTTTCTTCTTTTTCTCCTTTTTGGATTTTTTCTCTGTGTCCCCTTTACCTACATCCATGACCTCCTCTCTGTGTTTCTTCTTCCGTTTCTCTACAACCTCAGATTCTACGCTCTGATCCTCGGTTGTGATGTGTCCGTTTAGATGCTCCGTTTCCCTTTTCTGCTTTTTCTGCTTCTTCTTCCTGGGGGGAGGCTGCTCCTCGACAGGGGTGCAGTCACAGTTCTCATTTGGAGGCGCTTCATTTTCAGCCGTTTTCCTCTTTTTCTTCTTCTTTGCTGAATATTCTTGTTCCTGATCTTCATCTTTTACTACGATGGGATCAGCGTGTCCATCTTCTGTCTCTTCCACTTCATCTGTTGCCTTCTTGCTCTTCTTTTTCTTCTTCTTCTTCTTCTTGGGTTCTTCTGCGTCGTCGTCGTTGTCGATGATGTGGACAGGACTGGGATCCTCAGACGGGCCTGATTTGTCGCTGCTCTCTCCTTGGGCCTGGCCGCGAGCCCTCTTCAAATCAGCCATGCGCTTTGCAAAATACTCCTGCATGGTCAGAGTGCTGGTCACGGTCTTGGTGATGGACTCTGGATCCAGTTCAGTAGATGCAGAGGAAGGAACGCTCTCCTCCTTTTCACCCTGAGAATCACTGCTGCTGCTCTCCTGGATTAAAGACACACAAAAAAATAAATTGAGGAATGTTATAGTTTAATGCAGCATTTAGAAACAGGCAACACACCACAGTGAATGTGGGAGCTAAAGTGTTCATCAGTCATCGTGCAGAGATTAACCAGAGGAATCCCAGTGAGTGAAAAGAGCCCAAAATAGGATACTTCAATAACAATGGGTGTTAAAGGACCACACGAAAATAAGCAATGACAGATCACCACAAGCATAACTGCCTCACATCTAGCATTCATCTTTTTGTTTAAATACATCCATCCGTTTCCCAGAAGTCAGCTTCTTCATGTGAAGGAAGTCCTGATGAATATGGCATGAGTGATAAAGAGTGAAGGAGAGATTTTCAGTTATCAGTGTCACTGCAGCACTGCTTTTGTTTCAAAGTATGCATTAATTTCTAAGTTAACCCATACAGACCCAGTGTTACTTTTGTGGCACTTCTGAAATATTTTTTTCCTCGATATTTAATTTTTCTTAAGTGATTTATTACAATTTATTACGACACAATCCTCTGCATTTAGTTTTTTCAGTGAACATCAGGTATTTTCCTATATTTAAATGACTGATCATGTAAATGTTAGGGTTATTATATCAAAAACAGCGAAAACTGAAGAAAAAGTGACTTTTTCAGCAAAAATATCATTAACGAACACAAACCAAGTGTCCCTGTCAACTGTCATTGATCCAACTCCATGGGTTTTACTGGTGAATCAATGTTGTAGAAGATGACTACAGAACCTCTGAACGTCCAAATGGGTCATATATGGTGACCATGAAAAGATGACAAACTGCATTTTACACCAATTTTCTTTACATGTATCGATAGGATTAGTGGATCAAACATTATTAAACATTTTACATCAGTAGATGGTTTTGGTCGTCTGTGGCTGTTTGGGTCTTTATGGCTTTAACTGACACGAGTCTGGGCAGATTACACTAGATTAGATTCAATAGGAGTTATATGAAGTCAAACGTTTTAGTCCTTAGTGTGAGAAATATCAAAGGGCTTTAATCTTCATATACTGGGAAAAAATGCCCCTCTAAAAACAAGTTTAAAAAAAAGTAATCTATTTTTGCTTGAAATAAGCAAAAAAAAAAAAAAAAAAACATATAAAATTGTCACCCTATTAAAATAATTGCCCAAGTCTTTTTGGCATGTTCACAAATTTGCCCAAGTCATTTAATTCTCTCATGTTCCATGTTTGACTGACCTTGTTGTTTGGATGTCACTGGGCATCTGTTGTTATAAATGTTTGGATTAAAGTCGTTAGTAAATGTCATATATTCAACAAATCATTCAGTTTTTTGTGTTTCCTGAAAAATCTGAAAAAATTACTTCAGCGATTCTTACCTCCGCCAAGGAGGTTATGTTTTTGCTGGTGTTTGTTTGTGTGTGTGTGTATGTGTGTGTGTGTGTGTGTGTGTGTGTGTGTGTGTGTGTGTGTGTGTGTGTGTGTGTGTGTGT
>JAQQZY010000017.1:17677548-17690193 GCA_030068375.1 Ostorhinchus rueppellii | reverse complement strand
CCATACTATTATACAATGAACCTCAATTCAGGGGGGGTCTGAGGGATCGCTGGTGCACCACTCTGTGCTTTCTTGTTCCAAATGCCAACAATGTCACCTGTGCATGGGGGTATGTCCCCACTGCAGCTTACAGGGAAATGCGAATAAAGGCAACAATTCACTTACACAAATATTGCTTAGGGGAATTTTTGGGGGGGGTTTTAACACAGTGGTCATTCATATTGACCCTAAGACAACAGGAGGGTTAAAACTGCCTGCATGTCTGTCAGAAGTTTGGTGCTATTGAATTCTGGAGCTCATAAATCTGATCCTGAGTCTGGTGTCAAATATTGATTTTGTGATTTCATAGCCTCGACCCAGTTCTAGATCAGTGGAGCCGTGAAAGGTCATTTCCTGAACAAAAAAATAAGACTTGTCAAATTAAAAAAAAAAAAAAAGCGAATCATTTTTGCTTCATCACTGTGCTGCTTATTCATTTCAGTGTATTTTCACAAATGTCTCACTATAGCCTACGCTCATCTGCTTACATTCTGTATACTTGCACTTGTATGTGTGCGTGTGTGTGTGTGTGTGTGCGTACAAAATCCCACCTGTTATCAGATCAGAAAATAAAATAAAACCAGTGACGGAAAACTCCAGCTCCAGCCAAATCAAACAAATTGTTGCGTAGCATGTTTATCCAACATAGAATTACAAAACTATTGGGACTTCATGAGTAATGGATGAATGGCCAAGAGACTGACATTATAAATGATTCAAAAAGATAAAGTACTCATATTCCACTTTTGTTAGTTCTTTCAACTGTTATTTTCTTATGATTAAAGGCAGCAACTGTGTATTAGTGATGTATTTACTTTGGTCTGGACTTTACCTTGGTTTGGTTTCTGTGAGAACTGGGGTATAAAGTAAACAGAAAGTTCACATACTGACTAAGAAGAAGAAAGGTGGGCGCTGAAATTGAAAGAAGAGATGGCAGACTTTACATTTTACGTTCACAGGGGCAGGAGGCGGGCTGTAGTGGTGTCTTATCCTCACATAGCATGGTCTTCGTGTAGAATAACAGCTGCGGCACACAGTGTTACGATGTGTTTTGGTCCTGTGCCCAAAAGCCCCCTCCCCTGGCCTTCTTATGGTTTCGTCTTCTGCTTCTCTGAATCTTATTACACATGATTACAGACAAAACATGGGGGGCCCAGGCCGCTGAGGAAGCCCAGTGATTGGCCGATTGCAGACAAGCCTGCAAGTGTGTGCTCACACCCAGGGAGACGTCTTACATAAGAGGCAAGCGTTCCTTTACTAGAAAGAGAACGTGAAGGAAAAAGTGAGGGCCTCATCAGATGGGCCTTTGTTGCTTCTTCAAAATATAGTCAGCCCCCACCCAGAACACACATGTACACGCCTCTGGGCCCCTGTGCCTCTTCTTGGAAAGCTATATCTCTGACACACAGACATACTGGTTATGTCACATTCAAATACAATACTTTTTCTTTAACAAAACACCCATAGCCAGTGAGAAATGCCTGCATATACACCATATGTGCGTGCTATAAGATGCTTTATGGTTCAGTCAGCTTCACTCTGGCCTGTCTGAGTATTAGTGCAGTTTTGCAGAGACACATTCTGTCCCAGATGGCTGATGTGCCATGTTTGGAACATTTGGAACCCAATGTAAATATTGGCTTTCACTTGCAATTCCATATATCCCTATAAATGTACAACAGTTTGTTTGTTTGTTTTTTCATACAGGAGAGAACAGATTTAACTTTTTTTTTTTTTAATATGGAATTCTAGATTTAGAGCAACTGTAATTTAGGGAGAAAAAAGCGGTTTGGGCCGTTACACTGACTTACATTGCCTGACTGTTAACCTCATTTTACAAACCACACTAAAAGAACACTTAGAACAGTATTTTTTTTTAAAATTCAAAATAGTTTTGTCATTATTATCAAGTGACATACGTCCTTTTGGTTTTTATCATGCTGTTGTCAGTCTGTATGAGGTACAAAACTTTGGAAAAACAAGGATATCCAATAACCTCTGTTTACTTACAACCTGGCAAACATGTATGAACAGCATGAAATCAGCAGTGGTGCTTAAGGGTGTTTAAGGGTTTGTGGACAAAAACTTGCACAGAGGCATAATTCAGCTCCTGGTTTGCTGCAATTTGTGATGGGAAATTTGGATCAAACTGGAGAGCACACCTGCAGATTTATTGACATGCATTTGGAGAGAAGAGGTGGTAATTAGTGATGAGAGCTCATGTAGTGTTTGGCTAAAATCTAAGCCTGCCTGCTCTTCAGTTTCAGTGATTCATGATTGAGACTAAGTGATTAATGTGTATCATTTTTGTTAAAACTGAATTCAACTGAATGAATGTTTCATTTTTCAGGCTGTCAGTTTGTTTATGCGATTTTTTTTTCTCTCTGCAGCAAAAATGAAAGAGAAAATCACTTGAATTGGATACGATTACCGACCCAGAGAAGGTGAACGAAAGTTATCAACTGAAGAACAGAGTTGTCAACAGGCAGATGGTAGTTTATGATCCAATTTGATCTCTAAAATTAGACAGTCTCAGTTTGGTGCAGGTATTGACATGCTGACGAGGCTGCTTTGCATCTCTGGATCCACATAGACCTTATGAAGGTACATTCTTCCACACAAGACATTTACATAATGCAAAACAATAAAAACATGATAACAAATAATGTAATAAAAATAGAAAGAAAAGAAATAAAAACGTTTTTTTCCATGTAGTTTTAGGTCACTATTGCAATTTCTTGTAGTTTGAGAATGATAGAGTAAATTAGATCAAAATTAGTGAAATGTCTGTATGATACTCAAGGCTTAAACCTGACATTTAACATTATATAACCACAAAAAAATAAAATACCAGCTATTGTACAATGCAATAAAACCTTACACTACATGAGAAAAAAGAGAACAAGGAGCTAAACTTACAACTAGTTACAGAAAAAGTTTAGTGAGAGCTGTGACAAGTTAATACAGATTTTTGGTTTGATAGCTAGATATTTTCAGCTCTTTTTGATGTCTTGCCTTGCAGCACCTATGAGTTTAGACGTGTGAAATGCTACCTTTTATAGCCTATATGACATGCCAAAAATAATAAAAACCCTCTAAATTCTTACCTTATTTCTGCACTCAGACTTGACAAGCTTCAGCCTGTTCCAAAAAATGTGGGACTAGATGAACTGGTTCAACATTAAACATCTCCTCAAGCTCCGAATGGGTAAAAATGACAACTCAGCAGCAAGAGATGCATGGAAAAAATTTATTGTCAAAGCTTGTGTGATTGAAAGACATTCACATAGAAACCATCTATTCCATTTACAGAATGCTGAAGTACAGATACATGTGTGGGTGATGGCAAATGTGGCATTTTCCTTTTGTGTCAAAAATAATCCCACAGTGTAAAACAAAATATAACATAAAAATGGACAGGAACACTTAAAAACAAAGTTAAGAATTGCCCCCATACATGTAACACCGGACAGAATAAATAATGAAATATGGAATAAAGAAAAGAACAGTTCTTAAGAATAATCGCTCTGCACTGCTCTAAATACAGACGCACTGTATCAGAACCTGGCCTCGCAAGAGATTAGACTTTGTCAGTAATTCTACGATGCAAATCTGTCTAAAGTGCATCAAAGTGCACATCTTGCATATCATTAAACCTTCGATCCTGAATTGTTTAAGCCTTAGGAATGAATACCTGATTATAAGAGTCCTTGGAAAAAAGCCCTGATTGATTGAGATTTCCAAAGAAAAACTAGTAAAGTGACATTCCCCATTTGCCAACTTGATTTTTTTTCCCTGTAATCCCGGCAAAACTGCACAATTCATCACCATGCAAGTCATTTTCCATTTCATCTGAACAAATTAGGCCATGTTGGTACCTCAAAACTGCTGACAAGCTTCTACCGACGGGCCGACCGCTCCTCACCCAAATCTCCAAACAGGAAAAAGGGAAAAAGAGTGCAAAGCAGGGGCAGATAGACAAGAGCAGGGGGGATTGTCTAGCCCACAATGACCTTTACATTCTGGAGATGCAGTAGCCTTGTGCCAGGCAAGCAGAGCCCTTCTGATTTACAGAGAGAAGTGAGAGAACGACTATGTACAGGCCATGTTTCTCTATTCTCTTTGGTCAGTCTTTACCTATGTACAAAACTCTGATGTTGTGAACGCTCAGTTGGCACGAGCCATGCGTGTTTCTGCACCAAAGAAGTTGAGCATGGTCTGGACAAGCTCCGGGAGGTCATAGTCGTGCTTCCATCCCCAGTCTCTCCGTGCGTTGGAGTCATCAAAGTTCATTGGCCAACTGTCAGCTGGAAAAACAAGTATAAGACACATGGTTTAGTTGAAGAAAACAGTTCAGAGGCTGCTTTTCAATAGCTGGCATCATCAATAAATAGGTGACCTACCAATGGCCTGTCTGACAGGGTCAACGTCATATGTGACCTCGAGCTCAGGCATCTGCTTCTGGAGCTCCTGGCTGAGTTCCTCAGGAGTAAAGCTCATGGCGTTGATGTTATAGGTCCTCATGCTCAGAGTGTCGGCAGGCGCCTCCATCACTTCCAGGGTAGCCCGCAGGCAGTCGTCAATGTACATCATGGGCAACCGCGTGTCAGGTTTCAAGTTGCACTCGAATTTGCCAGATTTGATGGCATCATGGAAAATCTGCACGGCGTAATCTGATCAGAAACAGAAAGTCAGGAAACGGAGGGCTTAGACAGATGAAGTACAAGTACTTAAAATTAAAAAAGCCTAAAGATTCTACGTGTTCGGTGACAAAAACATGTGGTGAAACCAGTGCAGTGGCTGTCCTGATAAGTAAAAATATGAAAATGATGTGAGTTATCTGCAGGCCTAAAAATACAACAAGTCCTAACTGGTAAATTTCTCCAATAAGGCTGTTGCATAACAAACTTGTGACATGACATGAGAGTACAGAAATAGATGTCCATTAAAACTGAAACCTTGTATATGATCTGAGTTTCAGTGAGATGATATTTCAATGCTCTCACCTGTTGTGCCACCTCCTGGCATGGAGTCAGCAGAGATGATTCCTGGGTAGCGGAGACAGCGAAAATCCAGCCCATAGCGGTGGTGGTAGTACTATTAAAGAGCAGAAATTAGTTGATGACCGAGTGCAGTTTGGTGCAATATAGAAAAAAAAGGGAATGATAAGAAAATGAAGCAAAATTTGGTAGCTTTGTTGTCACTTTGAGTAAATCAGAGATCTCACCTCTCCCATCAGCTCAGCGTGGACTTTGGAGACACCATAGATGGTGCGAGGTCTCTGCACACAGAGATCTGGTGTGGGGTTGCGGGGAGAAGTGGGACCAAAGGCACCAATGGTGCTGGGGACAAACAGACGCAAACCATGCTCTGCAGCGATGTCCAAGATATTGTGGAGTCCTGAGAAGAAAGTAGACAGGGTGAGCTTTGAATCGTGATGGAAAAACTGAAATGTAATCATTAATAGTTAAAAGTGTGCATACCTGTGATGTTAACAGAGCGTGCCAGCGCCACATTGGCCTCTCCCACAGCACTGAGGAGAGCACTGTAATGAACCAGCCAAGTGATGCGGTTGTTGACCACAATTTCACGCAGGTTCTTGTAGTCCAGGATATCTGAGTAGATGAAAGGCCCTGATACAGACAGAAATGACAAAGTAACTTAGTTAAAAATGTTTGACAACTACAATATAGAACATTCAAACCTAAACAGTTTACATGTGGTGTTTTTTCTCATGTTACATAGTTTAACCTCATACATCAGTACAAAGTCAGCACTGATGCAACCTCCAATCAATATTCCATTTTGTTTGCATCTACCACCAACTGGTACATTCATTACGTCTTTACACGGCTGATTACTGAACATGAGCATGACAAGGCCAGACGATGTCACAAACATAGATCTGGAGGGATTTAGCAACAGCATTTATCAGATAATCAGAGGTTTGTGCTGCAACAGCAGATGTTCCTATATTTGGCAATATACTAGTCATTTGTCTGCTTTATATTACCCAACTGTGTGATTTTTTTTAAAGATTTCATTTCTAGTTGTACATTGACTTAAATGCAACATAACTTCCCTTTATCTAAAGTAATGATTTTCCATTTTCTTTGAAGTATTAGATGATGTTCAAGAGCAGTGTGACTTACCACTGTGATAAACGTTACTTGACGGCTTCCTGATGTCAGACAGAATGACATTATTCTTTCCAAATCTCTTCCTGTAAAAGCAGAGTTTACACATAAGTACATATGAATGAGAATAACACTTTTGGTAATGGAGCATTTACTTTAAGTGTCAATGGGCCTCTGCCAAAAGTACAACATGATTATTTCCTCTAAGGATAATGTGGTTCTCTATCAAGTATTTTTACCTCAACAACTTGGCGAGCCCCACACCAAGCTGTCCCAGGCCACCTGAAATAGACGAAGAGAAACAAAAAACAAGACATGTCATCAGAGGACACGGCACATTTCACATTAAATCGGCAGCAGTTAATTATTCTCAGTGCTGGTTTCTATGGATACGCAAGTAACTAGGAAGGAGAGTGGGCCATAAGAAAGAAGGTCAAGGCATTTGACGCCTACACTTTTGTTTCAGCTGGCATATAATTCTACTTTCAGTGCCAAGTTTGTTAGAAACCCTGCTGCTGTTGTGTCCCTGGAGGGTACATTTTGTACCAACTCACACCTTCAAAGACCTCGTCTAAGATACAATGCATTTTAAAACTGCTGTCACGTTTTTAGAGCTGCTCTGTACATAAAACATGTGAAAAACCAAACACAGGCGCTGCTTACCTGTGATGAGCACCTTGGGGTGGTCTGTTTCTGAGAAGGACACTGAGTGGAAGCTGGCATCAGATGTCACCTGTCGAGGAGAAAAGCTGATGCTGCGGACAGCCACTGTTAGTGGCTGACATCCACACCCTGGGGTGCTGAGCAGGGCCTGCTTGGCCACCTTGGTGAGGCTTCTGATGACAGGCATGATGTATCTGCAAAAAAAAAAAAACATAAAAAAAAATGACCATCTAATTCTGTGGGCATCAGTGAAATTTGGTATATCAGGGCAATATGAATGGAATCCCAATGAAAGGCAATGAAAGGCTCTTCAGGGTCTGACTTCACATATTTTCATTATTTGACTGCCATCATCTGGTCGACTCTTTCAGTGCACGTTTTGGTAAAGGCATAAGCTAGGCGTGAAGACAGTCAGGCTTCTATCCAGACCTCAGGCGCCCACAGACACAGGGCAAGAGGAGTGCACCGACCAGCTGCAGATCTGTTGGGGGATTTTTTTTTAATTTTTTTTTTTAGGAAAAAGGATCTCCGACTGAGCAGAAGGTGCCTGCAGAGAGGACACGTAGTCCAATGGACATGTAAATGACAATCTATTGTTTCCAAACAGGCGCCGAGATTATCACAGTTCCACAATGTACGAAGTCCCATTAATTTACACAAAGGATGCGAGAACACTTGGGATCGAATTGCACGAGAAAAAAGCAACCTTTATTCGACAGATCACAAAAGTCAGCGCAACCACAGCATCTTTTGCTGAAAAAACTATTAAGAAACTCCAACACAGGACTAATGAAATCCGACTGAAACATCTGATAAAATCACTTCTGCTGTTATGCATCGATAAGTTTTTTTGCGGGACTCATCATTACTTACCGAGGGTGCGGAGGGCTTCCAAAAAAAGGAAGGAAAAGTGTAACGTGAGAGTATTTATACAGCCCTGCCTTTAAGGAGGGCCAATCAGAGGGGAGGGCGTAATGTACCGTGCGTTAACAGACGACAACAGAGCCAAGACCAGGTTGACCCAGAGACACGATTTTGGATCAACTTCAAGTACAAAATGCATCAGTTGAGAAGTTCATCAAACAAGCCTTATGCTATTTAATAAAGAAAATAACACATGAAGCATCATCAAGAATCGGTGCTCTCCATATGTCAATGAGTTCATTCATGTTTCCATTTTTTAATTATCTTTTTTTTTGTCTTATTTTTAACCGTTTGCCATCACCTCATGTATTACCAGTGTCGTTTTCCAGTCCACACCACTCACTCCAGTTGTGTAACAGGGGGGTCTGACTTTAGTCTGGTTGCTCCCCCTTTTGGAGCGGATGCGGTGCGTCACAGTCTGCAACTTCCTTCTATAACCTGCTCGTCGATTTTCTTTTTTGTGCGCCTGCTATGCCACGCGTATTATAAGAATGGCCCACCGTTTTCTGATCGATTGATTTTTATATATATATATATATATATATTTTTTTAAAAAAAAAGTGAATAGAAGATGCAGTCATCCAGACGCCGGTATGAAGCTGCTATGACGCACGGCCTGAGCTTAGACATCACTATAACGGCAGGTGCCAAAATACTATTAATACAAAGCAGACAGAGCACGAAGAGACGGGCAGGACTTGACCAAATTTGCTTGGTTACAAAAAAAAAAAAACACTATCCATGACAAGTGAGATATGGTGAAATCTAAAGGAGGAGGCACGTGGTCGGAGAAGACATATTGGATAGACGATGCATATGTAATAAATGTATATTTTTAAAAAAACAGATTAAATGTATTATCTAAACTGATTTGGATTTCTAAATCTGGAAAGCCTTCTGCAAATAAAAGCAAAGCATTGTACTTACCAGTAAAGGGTTACGTGCAGATCAGTGTAAATCCTGTTTGACTGCTTTTAGACTCAGATGCTTCTTCTTTCTGAGCTGATCTTATAGCCCACGGGGATCCGACGAGATGTCTGTGTTATCTTCGTCCAGTGTTGCATCAGCTGCTTCTTCAGGCTATATATTAGCGGCCGTCTGGTTTAAGGGGAAGCCGGCTTCCTCTCTGATTGGTGGACTCTCGAAGGTGCGGTCATCGGCCCGCCCTCACAGGCTCCTCCCACTATATACGTCACTGAGACCCAGCACCAGGCTATGGGTGCTCTGTGCGTGGCTGAAAACACTCCAGCTCCATTCAACGGTGATATATTCACGGAGCTCTGTGGCCGTGGGTTTAAACCTTATGATATAGTAAAGTATGGAAGACAATCAGAGGATTACCAGACGGAAAAACAAACAAACATGGAGCTCATACTTTATTCAGCAAGGAAAAATGCGTGCTTATTCATCAATTATAGTCATTAATCATCTGATCCTTGGATATACAATTATTATCCATTAAGTCATTAAAAACAATGGTTATGCAATCCAGTATTAACTCCTGTGTGTGTCATGCGACTAAAACAGACAGAAAAGAAAACATAGAATGCCTAAAAGCACTGTTTTTGTCAGTACAATGCCATAGATATTGATGTAAGAACTGAAGTGATTTTGGTTTTTATCAAGAAAACATGGAAAATGGATAGATATCAGCTCTGAAATTAAACTACTATGAGATTTTTTTGTTGTTATTATTATATTTGTCCAAACAAATGTACCTTTAGTTATACCAGTCATTAAAATGAACATGAAATTGAAGAAAACAAGGGTGGTCTAATATTTTTTTTTTTTTATGACTGTACAGATTGTACTTGAATTGTAATTGAAGATTAGATTGAACTAGACTACAGAAGCAGAATGTTTGTTTTTATGATTTTCTTTTGCATGTACTGTCCTAATCTTACAGCGAAGGCTTACACCTCCAAGATCCAACAACTGCTCCTTGATATCATCAGTTCATTTTAACACTCAAAGACCCAAACAACCCCTGGTGACCAAAACCATCTCATGACTTAAACTGTTTATGAGAATAATTGGTATAAAATACAGTTTTCCATCTTTTCATGGTCATCGGATATGACCCATTTGGACGTTCAGAGGCTCCGTAGTGAATTTGGAAACGCTGTCATCTTCTACAGCATTGATTGACCAGTAAAACCCATGGAGTTAGATGAATACCAGTGAAGCGAAACATTTGTTTTATATTCACTTACTGTTATCTTTACTGAAAAAGTCACTTTTTCTAAAGTTTTCTGTGTTTGATATAACAACCCCCAACTTTAATCTGAAGTTTCATGAACATCTACATGATTAGTCAATTAAATATTGGAAAATACCTGATCTACACTTAAATAACACAAAATACAGAGGATAAAAATATCACAATTAGTGATAATCACTTAAGAAGGGTTAAACAGAGAAAAAATTCATTGGGGAACTTCCACAAATGTATCATTGGGTTCTTTATGGGTTAATACAGATGTGATATTTGTAATATGACGCAGAATTGCAGATTTCAGAGGATCAATACGGGCTCACACGAGACTGCAACAAAGTGTTCCATGACACAGCGCCAGGCAGTGGGGATGACCTCCTGAACTGAATGAACTCACATGTCTATAGATAGGCCACCGAGGCATGTTGTCCAAGGAGCTGAACTCCACCTGAAGCAAAAATGCTAAATGAAGTGATTGAATGTAGTGAACATCAAACCAGTGAAAGTGTCTATACTACCAATAAGAAGGAACAGTGAAAGTACAACATCTTTATTTTGACTGTGACAGAATCCCTTCATGTTTATCAGGGACCGACAGGATGTGGGCATGAGCACACCCTGTGTTTGACTTTGAGATTTGTTTGCAGTAGATAGAGGTAGACCAAACAGGGTGCCAAATCTCTGAGGGGAATGAGCAGTGGGTGGGATTAAAGGTTTTTGCCAACCAGTGAGTGGTGGTCACACACACACACCCCCATGCACGTCACTACTGAAGGGAACCTACTCAAAAACAATTCACTGTGCAAACTGACACACTTGGAAAGATGATGATAAAGACCAAAAACAAGATATTTGAGGGAAACTGTAGATGACACACACTGTGCACTATTTTTTATGTAAATTTGAGCGGCACATGGCCTCCACTCATTGGAAAGATAATTGAGAACTTGAGCTAATGCAGTAAAACTAGTTCTAATCATAGCACAGAATGCAGGCAGCACACAACATCACATTAGATGAACACATTTTATTCTTATAAATCAAAAAAAGGAGCCTTGTAGTGGTTTACAAAAATGTGTTCATGCTCAACGTACTTAGTTTGAAGGATACAACAATGTAATAACACCAGAACGAGATCTAAACACATTCCATCTAGTCAGGGCATTCATTCTCCATTGTTCCTTGACTTTGCAGTTATCCATGGAATTTGTGTGTTGACAGATGCAGGACCTTGTTCAAATGGACAGAGAGCTCCACCAGTGTAAACACTGCCCCTGTCACATGCCCCTGCAAAGCACCTGATGCTTGGCTATTTATTTCACTCCATCAGATGACGCATCCGTCAGAGGGAACGCAACATATTATTTAAGGTGCCAAGGGTGTTGCTTAATGATCCTTGGCCACACCATATGGGGGCAAGGTATGGGAAAATTCAATTCTATGCTCTGGCTATAAATGAAACTGCCGCTACATCAATGTTCAGTGACATCAAGTCTGTCCAGGCCATGTTCGGGTTCAACATCACTTACTTTGTTTACATCAAAATGTGATTTGGAGATGCCTTTCCAACAGTAGGGTTGGGACAGAACATAGGTCACATACTGTAGCTGTTTTTATTGGGTCAATTACAATGAAACACATAAGAACAAGAAAAAGAATGTACGCTGGCTTTCACCTAAGGGTTTATGGATCAGAACATGATAAAAACATTAGTTCCTTACCTAGTTTTAAAATTATATAAATGTGTAAAATAACACGAGAGAATCCGCCACTGTTTATTTAACGATAATAATAATAATAAAACAGATTTATAATAAGTACAACCCATGATTCAGTATCTTGTAGAGACACTTTAAGCCACAACACTTTAAACCCAAATGTTTATCCACGGATCTCTAAAAGGTCCCCGGCAGTTTTACATTCAGGTCAACATCTGGACTTTGATTGGGCCTTGATTTTTATTTCAGAGTCTCTGTCATAGAGTTGCTGGGGTCATTGTCCCGTTGCATGACCCAATTTCAGCCAACCTTCAGCTGAAGGACAGATGGCTTCACATTTGACCGTAGAATATTCTGGTATACAGAGGAGTTCATGGACTTAATGACAACAAGGTGTCCAGGTCCTGAGGCGACAAAACAATCCTGAATCCTCACCCATTCACTTCTGTGCTTGACAGCTGGTGCGAGGGGTTTATGCTGATCTGCTGTGTTTGTTTTTTGCCAAATACTGTCTACAGCTTTTAAGGTTTGTTCAGATGCAACTTTGGAAACTTAAGCTGTGTTGTCATATTCTTTTTAGAGTGAAGTGGCTTTCTCCTGGCAACCCTTCCAAACAAACCATACTGATTACCCCGCCCCCTAAAAGAGGAGGCAAAGGGTATTGTTTTTGGTTTGATTTGTTTCTTTCTTTGTTAACACTCTAACAGCAGAACTATCGGTTGAAATCAAACCAAATTTGGTTTATAGACTGCCAGTGACCCAGAATAGATTTCATTACATTTTGGGAAAAGTAGGTCCAAGTTTACATTTTTGGTGAATTAATTTTTTTCCCCATTTACTTATAATGGGTGAAGTTTTACATGTCTGTCGCGGCAAAACTATTAGTTGAATTCATACCAAATCGACTGTATAAATTGCCAGTGACTTAGAATGGATCTCATTACATTTT
>JAQQZY010000017.1:17661950-17675192 GCA_030068375.1 Ostorhinchus rueppellii | reverse complement strand
AGGTGGATCTTCTCTGCTCTGCGGTTCCTTGAGTAGGATGTTCCCGAGCTTTTCTTCTCCTCTTTGCCAAATCGCTCTGCTGCTATCCCGATAATGATCGTTGTCATGGCTTGCAGCTTCCTGTCCACCTCTACCTTTGACACAGACTTCAGAATTTGGTCCACGTCATCATCAACCTGCTTCCACAGTGAAGTCATGGTAGCTGCCGGCCACTCCGTTCTGATTGGGTGCTCAAAAAAATTTGTGAGGGGCGGGGTTTGTTGTGCCTGGCCTGGCTTGTTCAGTCTTTTGCTAATGGTTTAACTGAATGTTTGATAATTAACAACTCCACATATCACTCTGTTTTGTTTTTCAATTTCTCTGAGGAGAAGTCTGACCTTGGTGGTGGTGTGTGTGTGTGTGTGTGTGTGTGTGTGTGTGTGTGTGTGGTGGTGGGGGGGGTTGTTTAATGTCACCCTCTATAAAGGATGGCTACTTGTGAATAAGGGTTCTTGTGATTCAATGATGGTCTTCAGATTTGTTAGAAATGGCCTCAGAACTCCTCCCAGATTTATAGTTACCAACAATTGTTTGAGAACATTGCTGATTTCTTTCCATCTTGGCCTTGTGTTACCATGCACCTAAATACCCCAACCACATAAACTGCAACAGCTCCTGCTTTTACAGAGGTGTTTACACTTGCTGGGTGATAAATCAGGGCATTTTCCTTTGCAGCACCTGGCTGCTACTTAACCTCTTAATTCCTAAGGAAGCAGCGCAACGGTATATTTTCTCATACACTGATTTTCTAGTTTGACTTCAGTTTTGGTTAAAATACTTTTTAATTTAGTATTTTATGTTTTAATTTAGAGCTTTCATTTTTTTCCTGTAGCTCTGAGAGTGCGTTCAGTGAAAAACGCTTTATGAATGCAACCATTTATCTTGAGATATCTTATTTGTGTGTTAAAAATGTAGATAAAAAAATAAGGTATAAAAAAATATGTATATAAAGCAATCATTATCAAAAAAAATTGGTACAAATGAGTCTGTCTTGTGTTGTTTTACACTTGGAAGTTTGATTTAAATAATTTCAGACCTTGGGAAAAACCAGATGACTTCAAATCCTGATTTGTAAAACTATACAGTTGAAAGATGTGTACTTTGTATTACTCTTGCGAATCCATTTTCCCAGTTAAGGTATAAGAACAGGTCATTTAAGTTGATCTCAGCAAAACTATGTGAAATGTAGTAGAGAGATTTGAGTCTTAAAAGACATGAGATGAAGGAAAATGAGGACAAGGTGCAAAGACCTCAAAATCAACAGGTGGAACATATCACTGTAAATGAATGACAGAAAAAACAAAAATGCACTTGCAAGAAGATGCTAAATTCCAAGGTCAGAATATTTCTCTATTGCCTCTCAGGGTGAACTAATGTAGAACTCTCTGTCCTTATCAAATTTATATCTGTAACCAGAGAGGCTGTACTTTGTGCGAGATGTTTAATGGCTTCAAAACATTAAAAACACAAACTTTGGAACAAATACAGACATTTAATCAGCAGTGATACACAAACTTAAATCGTTTCATTGTGAATTATTTAACAGTAAGGCATTGCAAAAAATAATCATTTACAGACAATCTGGTGCATGATAAAAAAAAACAAAAAACATAGGAAATACACAGAACTGTTCATCACTCCACTCTTCGTTCCATTCACATACACTCTGGATATTTTTTGCGGCGTAATCCATATAGTACAGATTTGCAATATGTGTAAACTTTTCATTTATAAAGCAGTTTAATGTAGTAGCAACAATTACTTTAGTTTAGTGTGATTATTACATTATTCTCAAAGCAAAGCAGATCAACGAAAATATTAAAACGCTTTTTCGTGCTCAAATGAAACAAAGTCCCCAGATGAACCGTGATGATCTTTTTAGCCAAAGTATTTCACTGTGAATCTGTCCAACTGACACTATAAACTGCCTTGGCTGCTGTGTTGTTGCCATAATGACATGTTATTTTGGATGCAATTTATTGACAGTGAAGGAAACATTCCCATGATGCATTGCTACCTGTCATGGAATACACAGACTTTGCACCCCATGACTAAAGTGTCTGCTCATATGACTTTACATTAGTTTGATATATTGGAATGTTTGTACCTTAAACAATAAAGTGATTTATCATCAAATATGGCAACGTTAAGGTAATCCAGCAAAAATAATTAATTCCAAAAACTATAATTACAGTTATGTATAGCTATACTGTAGAATAGAAATTTACTCCATATATAGTTATTTATATATACACACATAAAATAACTGAAATGCATTAGTTTTGGCTCTTTAACTACAAAGCATAAGATGTGTATTTTGTTGAAAACTGCACTTGAATTCAACTTATATTGACAAAATAGACTGCATCTGTCATTTAAGCAATAACCTGCTCCACTTTTACTTTTTAAGAACTGGTAGCCTCGCTTGCACTGCTGACTGCCACTTTCATCTTTTACTCTCAAATTTATTTTACCTGTTTACTTCTCAAATATGACCAAATTCGACATTGGAAACAAATGTGACTAGACATTGGCATTTGATTACATAAACTATTGGTGCAATTTTCTTCATTTTTAATGCTTTTTTTTTTTTTTTTTCCTGGAATGTCAATGTGATAACAGCGCCAGAAGCTAGATAACTTTGGTCAGATGCATATTAAACTAGCCTCCCCTCTCGCTGTACAGTAGAGTAGGTGTTGACCCTGCCTACGCCGATTATATCATCTCAAGTGTGCCGCAGAGTCACTTATAGCACCCTATATGTTGCCATAGATACCCTGCAGTACGTATACATTCAGCAGTAAAAATTGTAAGAATATGAACCCTGGAGTAAGCAGACATCCAACTGCTGAACAAAAACAATGCTCACAAAAACACATCACCACACAAAGAAAACGTATATGAGAGTGCATGCAAGATTATGTATTCTCATATGTCTGAAGATAATTTGATCCTAGAAAAAGCCTCCAACCTGGCTGCCATTCCCCTGATGTGCATTTCATGGTTTTCTAAGAATCTGCCCTTTTCTTTTATTCTGTGGCTCTCCCTTTCTCTCTTTTGTCGTTTCTCTATGGTGTTTGTAGCAGAGGGTCTTCGGTTTCCAGCTGAGCCAGCTGCCTGCGAAGAGTGTTCACTTTGTTCTGAAGCTCCTTGTTGTACTCAATTATATGAACCATTTCCTCGTACGCCTCGTCCAAACACTTCGAGGAGCGGTTCCAGCGAAGGAACACTCCTGCAAGAGAGGGAAATACAAGCAGTCAAGTACAAGGAAGTTTTTTCTCTTATTCTAATTTTATGGCAGGGGTGTTGAACTTGTTTTAGCTCAGGGGCCACAAATGGATTGGACCAGTAAAATAATAGAATTGCATATAAATAATAATCCCTTTTTCTGTGTTTGTTTTAGTGTTGAAAAAGATAAAACTACATTATGAAAATGTGAATAAGCTCAACAACCTTGCACAACCAGAAATGTCTAAAGAAAAATTAGTGTAATTTCAACAACGTTCTGGTTCCTCTTATTAACACAACTTAGTGAATCTGCAAATGCACAGAGCATTTGGTAGCAGGCATAACATTGTTCAAACTGTACTTATTTTTCCTTCAGACATTTGTAGTTATTCATATTTGTGCAAATTATTCACATTTTATTTTATTTATTTACAGTTTGTAAATACAAATGTTTTCATCGTGTAACTTTTTTTTTTTTTTTTTTTTTTAAACATTAAACCAAGAAGAAAAATTCTGACTTTTCATCATTTATAAGTTATTATTCTGACACTTAATGTCTTGTTTGTAATTTCTGCAATGTGCAAATTTCTCCCATGGGCCGAATTGGACCCTTTGGCTGGCTGGTTTTGGCCAACAGGCTGTATATTTTCCACCCCTGTTTTATGGTATGGAAACATCAGCATGGAGGAACTTGAAACATCAGAACACTAGTCATGTAAAATATACTGGCTGTGTAAAACAGTACAGTCTTACTCCGCTACAGGAGGAGTTAAAAGGCAGGTGGGGGAACTTGTCAAAGGAAGAAAGCGGCCAATACGGGAAACACAAGCATTGCAGCATTGCAATAATTTGTGTGACTGGAATCCACCTCATACGTTTGAGGTAACGTGTAGGTCACATTATATAATGTCATTATATAATGACATAAACTTATTTCAAAGTAAAAGCTCTGTAGATTGCAGCAAACAAGCCCCATCTCTCTCAGCATTTACCATCATAAATATTTGATCGTAAATGTATTATTTTGGTACAAATTTTGCATCACTGTTGATTTAGATCAGCGTTTCCCAAAACAATTTTCTGGAGAGAGAGAGAGAGAGAAAAAAAAAAAAGGGGGGGGGGCTTTATTATTTATTATATTTATCAGATGACAAATTTGCACACAAATGAATATACATGAACATTTTATTCCCATTTCCACATCACCTTATAATATTATTTTGAATGGATAACCTGATTCACCCATATGTTGTTGTGGGTATGTTAAATAGCTTGTAAACGACAATCCGATTAGATGGAGTCTTGTTTTTTAATTATTAGTCAACCAAAACATGACTTTTATACTAGAGTCAACATTATAAATACAGCTATTGGTGCAACTAACAAAATAAACAAACACTCACTATGACCTGCCGTCAAACATTACATTTACAAAATCCAAGTACATCAGAACAAATGACCTCTAAAGCTGAAATTACAGAACAGTGACATTCTCAGGTATCCAAACATGAGGCTTATGTGTGCTTGGATGGTGCAGTTATGCAGAATTTTGATTAGGGTGTCTGTATATCCCTGGGCGTATTCTTAGTAGTTCACCATATACGTCATGTTCACTGAAAGAGCTACATAAGCAGGATGTCTCGGGCATTTCACGTGCCCTCGTCAGTTCCCACACAACAATCGTATAGAATGGAATTGTGGCTGCGCAGATTAAAGCAGGAAGGGGCCCCACATGTACAGGAACATGTGAACCTTATGACCCATACTCTGTCTGGACCCGCCCCTCCTCCATTCTTTATGAATGGCCACTGCTTTATAGCCATATAAAAACACCATAAAATATAAGCACCACTACTATCAAAATAATTAACACTGACTTCATCCTTCTTTCCAAGCAAATGACTATTATAAAAAAAACATGTTATTGTTTCTCCATGTTTAAACATTAAATCTATAAACACAAGTGATTAATATTGCATAGTGTACCTTTAATAACCTCATTTCTTGAGCTAAATTGATGTAAAATGTACTTGAAGTTGCAGCAGCTGTGCTAGAAATTAATTATCACTCCTGAGCTTTTTCTTTTAACTGGGTAATTCACAATTATGTCTTATAACGGCTTGGTTTGTTGAAAACTACATGATCTCGTTCTGTGTTTGTGGAGAACAATATTTTGCAATTTGACACCATCAGCCAGTAACTAAGTGTGTTGCAATCCATTTTGCAATATTGCAACCAAACGTTTGATTTGGGATACAGCTGGGCTTGCTTCAGTGTTTTCAATGTCACCATAGTGCAGCCAGTAAAAGGTTTGGTTATTAGTTTCAAAGCTATAATTAGCAAGATCTGAGGCAGTTTTTTTTTAATGGGGGACCAAATATGGTAGGACTACACTTATTCTACACCGACTCAAAATCTGGTTTTACAAAAGTGTCTATTAAATTGTTGCATACTATCCTTAGCATTCCTTGGATGCTCACTGCAAATTTGAAAACACAACCACACACACTATTCAGTACTAAAACAGTATCTGCAGTTTAGCTACAGGATTTTCTAAAATTCAATGAACATAACATAAACATTCATCTTAAATTCTAGGTGAGCTACCATTGAATGACACCACCTCAGACATTCAAGGACTGGCTGAGCTCAGCAGAAACTGTTCTCAAAAATCCGACAGTGGAACACTGTGGACGCGGCCTTACATAGTCTCACTAGCACACTGTTGGAATGAGGATAGGTTTCATTCTCAAGGTCAGAAGCGTGACTGGTAAGAGAGAAAAGAGGTCACTGATCTCATTTGACTTTTTTTTTTTTTTTTAAATCGCAGTAAATCAGCTAGAGGCACTCCTATCACAGATATGTGCCACTACTTGTTTTTTTAGGCAATGTTTTTGGTATTTACAACAAACACAACAAAGTACAAAATCTTTTCTAATCAGAATCAAAACGCAGCCTCATATTTTATTACATCATTTACAGAGACATCATCTGGTAGAATCTTGTAATATGTGATAAAAATACACACACGTTTAGTGAGAATGCTGCCATGCAGCTCAAGAGTGTGCCAAACAGTAGCATTAGTGTACCTGCAATCCGATAACTACTACCGAGTTGTTAGCTGCCCAGCATACAGGTTCTCAGGTGACTGGGAAATACCTTGTGTGCAAACTTTACAGTCTAAATACATCACTGGGAAGCCAAAGGTATTTGAGCAATGTTAAAAATATGAAGGATCTGAAAGCCAAATCAGTCATACAAGCCTAGATACTGAGTCCTACCTTTTATTTATGTTACATTTTCATGATCCAGATCTTCAGAGGAGGATCACCACTAAGACTGTCTGCAGTGTTACAGAATGACAGACCAAATCTCATGTTTCACCCCTCCTCACTGTGTATTCTGTTTGTACACTGCAATAGTTTGCTATGTTTAGATGTTGCATAAGGGGTCAAAAGGTCATAATCCTGAACAGGAAAGAAAACGCACATATGTGTGCGTGCTTTTTTTGCAACTTATGTAACACTGTAATAAAATAGAAATGCTATCTAATTTGTACGCAGTAATATTAAGTAACCTCATGACGTCAGTTTATCAGTGGCATGAATCGTGATAACAAGGGTGCCCTCTGATGGTGAAATCTCACTCAGAACTGGTTTCAGGTTACAGGTTTACTGACCTGTAAACCTGAGCAAAATCTATAAGTTTCATAAGAAACAACTTGTCGTGTCCTGAGTACAGAACACAGCCATACTGGAAGACGCCCAAAGACAGGCATTAGGCACTTCAAGATTTTTGTCAGAAGTGTAGCCTGCTTGTGTCTACTTCAGCACAAATCAAACATTAATGAGAAAATTAAACTAAGTAATATTAGGTGGCAGTTCAAGGAAAATGTATTTCTTTTAATGGCCTTTGTTTTAAAAACTTGGTACTACATCTGTCATTAAACTGATCCACCATCAAAATATTCTACAGTTTAGGCAACCAACCCTCTTTTTTTCAGCTTTCAGGCATTAATATCTCTATCATACCTTTTACTATATTACCATCTATGTACTGGCTATCTATTATACATAGTCACATTTGTGCTTCTTACCTTCCCACAGGAGCAGACTCTGGGGGGCTACAGAGGGCCAGATCACAAGACTGTTGGCCTCAAAGAGTGGATTGGTTAGCCGTTCAATCTCCTGGTGCCGATTCACCCATGACCATAGAGACACAGTCTTCTCAGGCAATGACAGTTTAGCTCTTAAAAAGAGTGAGGGGTGCTAGGTTAATCAAAACGAGAAGTGGGTTTCGATAAGTAAAAAGTTTGACACAGGTTAAATGGCCCTTTTTACTTCTGTAAATGTTGTCGGGGGTGTATTAGCAATGATATTCACCAATAGCATTTTTATGACATTGTCACTGCGGTCTGAAGAACAACCTGCAGACTTACCTCTCAGCAGCGCTGTTGCCCAGGAAAGTACCAAACTGAGAGGCATAGGCATGTTCAAAGAGAAGTACCAGATAACTCTCACTGAACTCAAAGGAACACGGAAACTGGCGAAGGATCTGCCACACACAGTCCAAGAAGAGCAGGAAAACGGGAGCTTCTTGGCGAGGTTTACTGTTGGAGTAGGCTGACTGGGCGCAGCGCTGCTGGAACGGATGACCTGCCTACAGACAGTAGACAAGTAAATCATACCTTATTAGTCTGTATGTAAACAACAGTGAACATCAGTTTCTGAGCAGTAAGTGTTTCTTCTACCTAAATTTCATTCAGTGTAACAATACAAAAATGTATAACACAACCATAGAAAATTGTTAGAACAAGAGGGCCAAAGACGCTCACCTGGAGCCATTCTCGCTCTACAAGGCCCTGAAAACCTCTGATGGTCCTGCAAGATGGATCAAGGATGATCTGGGCCAAAGAGGTAACCTGGAGAGTAGTGTCTGTCCCTTCTGTACCGTGAACGAGCACCGATGCTCCCTCCCTGAGACAATTAGAAATAGTTACAGTCAGTCACAGTATTATCCACTGTCTTCACGTTTCAAAGAAATAATATTCAATTTACAGTTTTGGCTCATCTCAACACATGATCCTAATAAGATTAATGACAGTGTGAGAATCAGCAAACAAACTAAAACTCTAGAACTGACACATTTAAAAGAAATCCAGCCATTCCATATTAAAAGTAATTATCACACCAATTCAAAATGTCTGCTGTGAGAAACCGTCTAATGCAAATTAGTTTTCCCCAGAAAGTAATGCCTTTAGGTTTGGTAGCATTTGGACTGCGCTGACACATACACCACCTGTGATGAGCTTTGGTTCGTAGAGGACATTAGTAGCTAAGAACATGTCAAAGTGTGACCTATAAATAGAATTTTTATATATATATATATATATATATATATATGCACAGGCTGTTGGTATTCAGTCAGCCTCTCTCTGTGTTTCCCTTTTTGAAGAAACACATCCTATTAAGTACAACATTATTATCTGACCTGTCGATACACTGGGCAGCCAGACAGGCAGTGGTCAGGATCTCTTTGACATGAGTCTGCCAATTGGATGCTTCTAGCTTGCTTAACCACCGGTCCATATTGTGCGACTGGTCATTACATGCCTCAACCAGCTTAATCAGGCTCTCCTGAAGGACATTCGACCTGGAAATAAATAATTAGGAACAGTGAATATAAAATTAAATTTCAGATGAAAAAATTAAATACGGAAAAGCACAAATGTAAGTTTTGTGTTTCATTGACCTCTCAATGGCTTTGTGGATCCTCCTCCACTGGGGGTAGTTAGCTTCCGACTCAATCCCTCCACCTCGAGCTTTGGCCTGCTGGGCCACATTGATAGTGCGTGTATCAATGATGTAGCCACGTTTTCCTGGACGCAGGGTGGCATTGATCAGCTTCTCATCTTCCTTACACCGCCGACCATTTGTGCCTGTTAAAGGTTGCCCCGCTCGCATCATGACCTTAGAAGAAACAATCAAAGTAAGTGGATTTTATATACTGACCACTCAAAAGTCACATCAACTACGTTTCAGAATTCGCTCACCATGCCATTCTTTTTGTGGTAGTAGCTGAGAACTGGGAAACGCCCACCATGTCGAAATGTGGCAACTTTTCTTAGGGTGTCGTCATCAATATCTTTAGGCACAGCTACAAGAGGTGGATATGATGGACACACACTGAAGTCCTTGTTGACTTCACTCAGTCTCCACTCATCTGTCTAATGAAAGAAATAAAAGTGAAGGTGTTAGACCACATCGACTATACCACGTTTATTATTCTGTTTTGTTCATGGTAGTGTACAAGCCCCAAGTGTGTAGAATTTATCTCATATCTGAAATGATGAAGGATATTTTCAGAATAACTAATTAACTCCTAACTCAATTTCTAACATGTAATCCAAGTTTAGGAGTGATTTTGGGAAACTCAGAGCAACTGTGGGAATATCTTTCCCTCCATTTGGTGTAAAACCTGAGGACTGCTCATTCTTGCCATACCATGGATTCCAGATCTTTAAAAGCATCCTCTGGAAGGAAAGAATTCCAGCCATCTTCAATGACTTCAAACATTGGCCGGTAGAAGAAAGGGTACATCAAGGAGACGGAATCCAATGTAGACAGAGCCTAAAACGGATTTTGGGAGGAATTTAAAAACAGATAATGAGAGCAGCTTGTAATAACCTGTTGATATTGATTTAAATTGATTTAGTGATTTATTCCAAACATGCAATAAAATTTAATAATACATATAAACAAGCAAAACATAAACAATAATAATACAAAAATCAACAATCAAGACAAGTTTAGACAAGAACAGCACAACAGTTTCATTTACATGCCCAAAAAGGGGTGGGAAGGAAGTGCAATTTATTTAATCCCATCCCCTCTCCATAAAATATTATTAAAAATATATATATTTATCTCCCTAACAATGTATGATTATTTCCCTCTTTAATATCTTAGCTTTTTTAAGGCCCTCTTTTTACCTCAATGGAGCTGGCAATGTTGAGACACTCCTCCATACCAGGAATGTCCAGCTGGATCACCCTCAGGTCTTTGCATTTAACTATGATGCTTCCAACAGATCCCACAAATCTGAAATCAAGGTAAGCAAAGCAGAAAGGATGGGTCATATGGGACGAACACACAGGGTCAGTGGTCTTATGTGCATGTCGATCTCCTCATCAAAAAAAGAAATGACTTCCTATTAATCACACCTCCTGTTTTTGTTGCAGCAAACTTTTAAACCCATTTGCAGCTCATGACACTGTTTTCCAACAGGTTTCAATTTGTCTCACACTTCCTGCCATAACACTTTCACATCCTCTCACACAGCACAAACAAGTGTAAAGGTGTCATTTGTACATTAATGTCATCTTAATAATAGCAAACTCTATCTTCATGCATTAACCGACTCACAGGGAATGTTCCCATAACATTAACAAACATCATCTATAAGTTCTAATCATGACTATGTTCCAATGTAACATTAATTTTTTTATTTTATTTTTTTTAAATGTTGTATGTGCCGTAAGCCAGTGTTGTGGGAACATACTACCGGAGTGTGATAGCTCCTTTATAAAACCTTCCCACAATGTTATATGACAACACACATTCTCAATGCAATGTTCAAAAAACATTATGAAGGTGCATTCATTTTTTATGAAGGCTTTTTGTAATTGATATGTTGATGAGGTCATGGTCCAGGCCAAATTTATTAATACAAGGATTTAAGTACTGGCAAAGCACTATTACAAAAAAGATTACAATCAGATGAAGAGATGGTTAGCAGCCCCTGATCCTAGGTCTGCAGGGACTCTGAAGTATACGGATTAAAGTTCACTAATAGGCTGCAGCTCAGGGGGAATGTAAGGCTATCAAAATTCAATACCAAACAGAGAGACAGTGCAGAGAAGATAAGACAGGCCTTTCAGCTTCAGGCTTCATGGTATACTCATTTCAACAGTTGTAAAGTGATGAATGGAGGCCTGGCTTTTATCCAAACATAGGAAATTACAGTTAAATGAGTATTGTGGAGACAAAAATAAGAATTATCTTTGTCAGATAATTCAGAAGGTACTGGTTATGCTATGTTGCTAAATATTAATCCAAGGTAGTTTTGCATACAGTTGGATGGGATCATAAAATGGGTTAAGGGCTGGACAGTGGAGAAGCATAAGGGAAGAAACAACAAAATCTCTGTTTTATGTATTTATACCAGTATGTCATCTAAGAACTTTTTTTCAATAACTTCCGCTCAGTCTTATTTCATATAAAGTGCTTTGGCCTAAAACTGGTTTATAGTTTTAAACAAATTCTAGTCATTTCAATTCAATCTGACCTTGACTCATATACTACCACACTGACATAAAACTGTGTAAGTAACATATCTGTAGTGTCAGGCTTCAATAACACTCCTAAGGTATCAGGTATAATTATTAAGTCCCAGCCATTAGGGAACATTCTGTCAACATCTGCCATTATTATGTTTGATAAGAAAAAAATGTATTTCATGTTGAAAGTTCATATTAAGGATATCATTCCAAATAATATTCCTGTGAACAATATTATGAAATGAAAAATATTATCGCAGTAACATTCAGGAAATCTTTAGAGGATGTCATTGAGGTGTCGTCCAAGGCAAGGCAAATTTATTTGTATAGCACATTTCGTGCACAAGACAATTCAAGGTGCAGTATGACACACTGTTTTGTACAGAATGTTCCAGGGATTTATGGTATGTTAATAAGTTCATTTTGCCTTCAACAGACTGTTGAACAAATAATACAAGCATATTGTTGAGCTATCAGACTATCTGGTTTATTCATTTTAGCCCATCGTGTTCTAACTATGTTGCATTTTTATTGACTTTGTAAGGTGCATTATTTTAAAGTGTATTATTCCAGTGCTACTATTCCGTTGAGTAAATTCTTAAATTACGCAATGATTTATCTGCGGTTTTCATTTCTGCTCATTTCCATCACTCAGCAACTTTACGCATTTCCAGTGTTACTGTTATATGTAACTATTACGTGTTTACGGTCTTATTGGGTTCAGCAAAGGACTGAAAAGTTTGCAGCACTTTTTAAAGAATATAAAAACACAGCAAAAATCAGTGCCCTGAGTCAGAGGATCAGACTCTATACATAAACAAGAAGACCTCTGCTAACACCACTGAGGGGGGGAGGGGCGGGGGGGGGTGCAAATATACACAGGCTGGGGCAGCAGAATGCCCTGCCTCACCTTTTTTCTATGGAGTCTATGTTTGAATGGAGCAGCCACAGCTCCTCTGTGTTGTCCTGCCTGGAGGAGAGAATTAGGTGATGTCCTGTCAGACACAATGTCCCCTCCACAGTGGGCAGAAAAGGTCGATGTAGGACAACGCCATCGACCCTGGGAGTTTTTATCAGCTCTGCAAACTCCATGTCCTGATCTGTACAAAAGGGAGGAAAACCAGGGTGCAGCTCTTTTAAATGGATTCGACAACGCCTTAAAATAAAAAGTTAACCTTCCCACGACAAAGGCTGACTATAGTATAACTAAGCTGCTTTAAAAAAAAAAACTAAAAAAAAAAAAACAACATCACCACGACGTCGAAAACAGTTAGCCTTATAATGATGAAACCATCAGACAGCTAGCTGAAGTTAGCCCATTTCAGGAAATGAGGAGGCTAACGTTAGCTAGCAAACAGTGACAAAAAACAGGAACACTGACAGAACTAATTCAATGTTTATGGTTACACACAAACAGAGGGAAGCACATGAATACTATAAATATAAACAAACTAAATGAAAGCTTGTCATGGATGAAACTGTCTACAGATTTATCTCAAAATTACCTACTTACCTCTGCGTTTATTTGACCGTCGGCGAGCTGGTGTAACCCCAAAAACACTCCGAGTGGAAACAAAGGACTGACCGACTGCTTTCTTGACACATTATATTTTATTCTTTTAATTATAATATTAGCT
>JAQQZY010000017.1:17644728-17656090 GCA_030068375.1 Ostorhinchus rueppellii | reverse complement strand
ACTGCTGAGTTCTGTCCTGATGAGCTGGCTCTTCTATGTTGGGCCATGCGCTGTTTGAGTGGCTGTTTAGTTTCTCCTATGTAAAGTTCTGGACACTCCTCACTGCAACGGACAACATAAACCAAGTTGCTCTTCTGGCTGTGAGGTTCCTCACAGCCTCACATTAGACCCGATTTCAACACTACGGATGAACAATGACCTGGATGAATGAGAACCTTCACCGACAACTTGTGTTTTTGCTTTTGAAGTAGATAGTATTTTGGTTGCATTTTGGAGTGGAGGAGGTTTGATGCCAATTCGCGACAATCGGCATCAAGGAGTAAAATGTATCTGAAATACTTAAGTACAGTACTGTAATATACACCAGTGACCAAAAGCCTCTACTGATCTAAAATGTTTAATAACTGCTGGTACACTAATCTGATCAATACATGGTAATAATTGGTGTAAAATACAGTTTTTCATCTTTGCCTGGTCATCAGATATGACCCATTTGGATGTTCAGAGGCTCCATAGTGAATGTGGAAACACTGTCATCTTCTAAAAAACTGATTCAATGGTAAAACCCATGGAGTTGAATCAATGACAGTGGATGGACACAACTGGGTTATGTTCAGTTCATAAAATATTTTACTGATAAAGTCCCTTTTGTCCCAAGATTTTTCCAGTTTTGGTATGATAATCCTCAATGCAATCTCAGCATGATGATTAAAATACATTTTAGTGAAATAAATATAGGAAACAAGCTCATTTTCACTGAAGGAAACACAAAATGGAGAGGATAATGTTATGATAAATGATGATAAATCACTTAAGAAAGGTTAAATAGAGAGAAATATTGATTTGGAAACTAACACAAAAATAGCTGCGGGTCTTTATGGGTTAAGTGCAGTACTCAAATGTAAGTGCTTTTACATTACAGTCTACCTTCATACTGCTTGAATGAAGAGTTTATTAAAAAGGTTTTCTCTCATATGTGCATCTGATTTTTCACCTGATGACTTTTGTTACAGCATCATGGGCTCTCCTAAACTGCTTTTCCCCCCCAGAAGCTGACCCTGCTTTTCTTACTGTTGTGTAAATCTGTGGTAACTCATTCTGATTCACAGTGACCTACTGTACAAGCCTCAGGAAGCAAGAATCCTCCAAAACAGAGGAAAAAAACCCCTCTCCAAGCGTTGTCATTTGAGTCCCTTTGTCACCCGGTTGAACCTTGAAAGTATAAAACCTATAGCCCTGACCTCAGTGCATCATTGATTTGTTCTTTATACTTGAGTACTTGATGCAGGTGCAACGTTTGAGGCTTGGCTTGGCTTGGAAGCCACAAGGTTTTCAGTGGTTGTAGTTTCCTGCCAATGGTTGGAAATGACTCCTGTGAACAGCCGTCCTCCTGAGCCCTTCCTTTGAGTTTTACCTCCTCCTCCTGCTTTGTATTTGTTTAAAGTGTGCTTCAATATCCATCCACTCCCTCTGTCTGTGGCACACAAGCCTCATGTTAGGGCTGTGATTTGTTTTTCTTTTGTTTTAGGCGACCAATGCCAGGTTGTGAGCCTTTAGAGCAGTTTGTGACAGAGTAGTTTATAATCTGAATATATGTCATCCGATTTGATTGTTTTTATTGCTGTGAGGCCTTTTCTGCATTAAACTGCCTACCTTCTCCTGCACACATTAGAGCTGAGTGTGTATCTAGTGTTCTACTCAAAAGGCATTGAGGATGTCTAACAGCCCTGAGGATGAACAGAAAATGAAGGCTACTCAGATGAAACAGGTTTTATGCCAGTCCCTGCACACAACCATACCCCCTTGTGTGCATTCAATCACATTTAAACTTTTTTTTTTTTTTTTTAGCTACGTTGCCTTGAGGAGTGGATATGGCCTGATTCCCTTCATCCAGAATCACTTTGAGCTTTTCTATTTTAAAACAAAAACATTGCCGCACTTCTGATTATTACAATTAAAAGATGATTCACTCTGAAAGGATAGTAAAATATATATTTCTATAAGTATACAGGAACATATGCATGCAAATATATAATTATAATCAATCCATACCCAGGATTTGGGTCCAAATTAAAAAAAAAAAAAAAAAAAAAAAGATAAACAAAGATTTTAACCGTCAAAGTCCTAAATAACCACCAGTGATCAAAAACGTCTACTGATTTAATATATTCTATAAGTTTAAACCACTAATACTATCAATAAATGTAAATGTAAAAGTTATTCTTTAGGTGATTTTGTCTTATTTAAAGCGTGATGAGATATTTTGACTAGAAATGAGATTTTACTCAGGTAAAATTCAGTTTATCAGCTATTCGCTGGCATCAGATATGACACATTTGGACTTTCAGAGGCTCCCTAGTGAACACTGAATCACCATCATATACTGAAACATCAATGCATCAGCAAAACTAATATAGTTCATCAAATTGCAGGGGTTATAAATGTGTTATCTGTTCAGTTACATATATATATTTCATTGTAAAAAGTCACTGGAAAATGCAGAAAATAAAATTATAATTTGTAATAAGTCACTTAAGAACAGTTAAATATTAAGAAAAAAATATTTGGAAGTAGCCACAAAAATAGATTTTCAAGGTTTAGTTTTTTTTTTTAAGAACAGTCAGGTTTGGCAGTAAATTCCACTCATGCATTTCTCTATAGAGCCATGGTCCATAAATACAGTGACACACATTTTAAAATTTCTCCTCCATACACCACCACAAAGGATTTAAAGTAAAACATCAAGACGTGATTTAAGTGTTGACTTTCAGCTTTAATTCAAGGGCTTTAGAAAAAATACTGTATTAACTGTTTAGGCCTACATATGCAAAGTGAAAAGTTAAACAACCGCCCAAGTAACTGTAATGTTTTTTCATCATCACTCTCTTTTCTTTACTGATGTCTGTCTGTCTGTCTGTCTGTCTGTCTGTCTGTCAGGGAGACAGAGTGAGAGTGTAATAAAGATCTGTGTCGGGCGCCTTGTCGTGGCTTCAGCACTATTTCAGCACTGGACAGCTCCCATCAACCCAGCCGTCCAAACGGGGGGGTGGGGTGGGGGGGATCCAATCAATCCGCACTGCATATGACCCTGCGTGGCAGCTCCGTGGGCACAGTCTAATCACAGTGTTATTGAGCCTGCAGACTCACAGCTCTTTGCTCGCACACACCGGAGGGAGAAGCTTCAGTGTTTCAGTAAACCCTTGATACCCTAAATAACACTGCAAAAAATGATCCTTGGAAACAGTCCTGAATATGGATTCACCTGTAGAACGATGGATTATTGACCATAATATTATGTGTAGAAACTGCCTGTTGCCTTTACTTTGTCATGCAAATTGGCCTGTCCATTTGTTTGCAAACGTATTTGCAACAAAATGTTTAGTTTATAAAATACACTGATATAACATTATATAAACGTGACAGTATGTATTGTGATCACTGCTATGTTCACATAGTAGGAAAAAAAGTTTTTATCTTCCAATTCCAGGATGCTTTTGTCTGTGGGGCAGCGTTTGTTTTGTCCCGCCTTCCTCCTATAAACTGCCAGTGTGACTGAAGTGTTGAAACAACAGGGATGACTTCCTCTGGTGCATGAAAAGGCATGTTCCATTACATCATGCGGTCCTCTCCTGCATATTTGGGGGCTTCAAACGAGACACTAGATGGCAACCACGTTGAGAGGGAGACACAGTGAGTGTGTATGTTTGTGCTTGTGTGTTTGCAAGTGTGAAAGATAGAGGAGGGGGGAGAGAGAGACAGAGAGAGGGAGAGAGAGGGAGAGGGAGGAGGGGAGAGGTAGGGGATGAATTACGTCGGCGTGGGACAGTGGAGGGACGGTCTGCTCATGGCACTTAGCTTGCAGCTGGAGGAGAGCTGCAGAGAGGGGAAACAACAGCACGGTGGGGGGTGAGGATAAAGCACAGGTAGAAAAAAGGTAGATGCACGAGTGACTAATTAATTAGTTTGAACCAGTGGAAGTGATTATTGCTGCAAGGTGAAAATAGCTCTGCAGTGGGAAACCAAGGAAAGATGTGCTGCGTCCGTGGCGCCAGTGGTGCGCTATCTGGGGACAGAGTGAGTAACGGCGACGCGCTGACACCCCGCTTTTAGATGGCTCCAACATTTGGGGTGCAAAACAGGTGTCAGGGAAGTGTCGTCACGAACCCCGGAAGCCGGAGGAGGTGGGAACATCAGAGGGAAAGATGGCAGCGAAATCCGATGGTCGCGGGGTCGTCACCGGTTTCGCCCAGCTGCACAACCTGGACGAAGTGGTGGGGACAGGAGAGGACGACACTCGGAACGGCAGCTCATTCCACATCTGCCACTGCTGCAACACTTCGTCGTGCTACTGGGGTTGCCGGAGCGCCTGTCTGCATTACCTCCGGCGGAAGGGGAAAGGAAAGGGGAGAGAAGCGGTGCGCCTCTGGCTGGACTGCCTGTGGATCATCCTGGCACTGCTGGTCTTCTTCTGGGACGTGGGGTCTGATTTGTGGTTGGCCATCGACTATTATCACAAGCAGGACTTCCTGTGGTCAGGCCTGACCCTGTTCTTCGTGCTGGTGCCCTCGGTTCTGGTCCAGATCTTGAGCTTCAGGTGGTTTGTGCAGGATTACACTGGAGGGGGACTGGGCTCCGTGGAGGGGCTGAGTAGTCGTAGAGCTACAGCCAGTCTGCAAAGAGACAGGTGCTGCCGCCTCTCTGTCTGGGTCTGGCAGACCTTCATACACATCTTTCAGATGGGACAAGTGTGGAGGTAAGGCAAAGTTTGAGTTGAGCTTTTTAAAGAAACATGTAAACCCTTCGAAGCGGTGTGTTTCCAGCCTCCTCCACTCTATCCACTCCCTCAGCCCTATAACCTCTTCTTGACTGTCACCTGGTATAACCCGTTGTTGTGTACATGACTGGATTGAAAATCAGCACCGTGCTGATGCCATTACGCTCGCTCCACTCTGTCTACACTATTTGGTGCCACAGACTCTGTGCATTATTGCCATATTTAATCACATTGTGCAAATACATTCAGTGTTGTCAGACAGATGTGTGTTGACCAAACACATCTGCACAAAAAAATGCATTGCTGTGATTATTTCATCACAGTGCGCCATTGCGCTTGTGTGGGGAGGGAAGAGGGCTATTTGTTCAGAGAGGGACAGGTAGTAGCCGAACGCATGTGTGCGCGCGCGCGTGTCTGAGTGTGTGTCAGGCGCGCCGTTCACATCACGGTGCACACGGTCGCCTCGATTCACCCACTCTCACTCCCGCATCAAATACTCCAACTCTGCAACTAGAGGCCAGACGAGCATCTGTTTTCACGGCTCAGAAAACTACATCTTCCCCCCACAGACATGATGTCATCGATTCCTTTGCGACGCTCGACATCTTTGGCCCCAAATCTGCTTTTTGCACATATTAATTGATGCGTCGGGGACCGCGGAGATACTAAAGGTGTACGTCTCTGCGCGTAAAATCCGTGACATATAGCGGGAACTGTAGTAGTAAAATGTGACACTGGTGTGCGCAGCTTATCTACCCCATTCAGGCTGTTCAGTCGGAGCTTCTCAGCAGCGAATTGTTTTTGGTGCAGACAGACGCAGTGGCTGGCATTTAATGGAAAAAAAGTAACGCATGACGGCTGCTCTGAGACGACTGCCAGCGGCTGGAAAAATGTAAAACAGCACACAGTGAGACTCAGTGGAAGGGGTCATATAATTTCATCTTGACTCTCAGGCGTCCAGTCGATGTATGCCGTGCTTATGTGGTCCATCTGTGCGTCTTCGAGACTGATATTGACCACTGACTGTGTTATTGTGCTTGACAGCTGCCATTGTCAGTCAAATGGTTTTGTGCGCCACGGTTCTGTTGTAGTCTAATGCATGAGAACATCTGTGCTCCAGGCTAAATTACTCATATGCATAGACCAACAGTAAAATATGAACTGAAACTCACTGACCTTTTTAGAAATAAATTTTGCCACAAGCCCTAAACAAGATACATTACCTTCTCAAACAACCTCATGCAGTTTTACTTATTTTCCCATCACAGTTTAGTTGAAAATTCTTATTTTCATGCAGCTTAGAGTAGCATCTTCAGTTTAACATTCATGATACATTTAGTGCATGGCTGTGCATTCCCCGTCAAGGTAGGTTTTCCCAGAATGAGACCATCTACTTTGCATTCCTCATCTGACTCATTTTGATCTGTACCTGAAGGGCATTTTATTGATTAGCTACAGTTGTATTGGCTCAAGTATATTTACTGTAGTGTGGCTCAGGTGAACCTTTTCCCACACCTGCAGTGGGGGAAAACACATGGAGAGTGTCAATTATCTGCTGTAACATCAAGAGCATTGGTTACTGTGGTGGTAAAATCAGCATGTATCTGACTTAAAACAGATGATCTCAGGGGTGATGCTCGGCACCGGTGGACAGCACATACAGGTGTTTGTGGAATTAAGTGATTCTTAACATACTGTACATGGATTAACTGTGAATATGGTTCTAGTGATACGGAACATGTAGCCTGTATGTAAACTTAAAATATCCTACAGCTCAACCTTATGTGTCCAATACTAAACTATGTAATGGTCATTCATCTCTGCGGTTCCAATGACCTTTTGAGGTTTCAAATGACACGTTTAATGAATGTAAAAGGGCTCTGAATACCTTCAGGTGTTACAGACACTCACTTGAGATTTCACAGGTGTTTTATCAGTAATGACAAAAACTTGACCAGAGCTGCAGTCACAGAAGAGTGTTAACACGTGTGGTTAAGGAACTGGAGGAAACATAATGTGTTGGTGTGTTGTGACAGCACAAATCCTAAGGTGAGAGATCATTGTCAGGGCGCTGTCTGCCTTCGGACATGATCCGTCTGGCTGCTGGTTTGGGGTTGGGGGGTCAAAAGCTGCTCTTGTCAGCTTAGTGAGAGTTTGTAACCTAAGACCCACAGGGCCAGCAGTTGATATGGAGATTATTAGGCACTTCAAGAGGCCACTCTGCCAATAGGTAGCATATGTTAGAGCATTAAACACATTTTAGAGCATAAGTATATTCTGAACATTTATGTGAAACTATGTTCAGCAACGTACAGACTTTTCACATCCCAACTTTCAGATAAAACTTTGATTCATGACAGATTTGCTTAATGGATTTTTAAGTCCAAAACAGGATGTGAAATGTGTTGTATTTATTAATAAAAGAAGCGCTATAAAATGCTGACAGTAGTCAAAAAAACACTGATTCATCATGTCTCATTACTCAACTGTGGTCTGAATTTTATATTCAATTAGCTGCTTTCCCTCTGTGCACCTGAGGACCAGGCTGATGACAGAAACGCCAAGCTTGTTTTGCAGCGATCTCCCTCTTAATTGTTGACAGAATGCAGAGAGGATTTCTCTCCCATTTGTAATTCCACTATGTCATTGGCTCTCCACAGCTCTTTCATGTCGTCCTCCGTGTGAATCACCGTTGCAGCTGACGGCGCGTCTCCTTAAGCTTAGAGATTCCGCTCACATACACGGAGCCACAGCAGCTCACACATACAGAGGTCTCCTGGTGGTACGATGGACAGCTTAATCAGTGCAAACCCAAATTAGCATCTGACTGAAAGAGAACTGCATCCATCCTGGCAGTTCTGTGTTGTTGGGAAATCCCAGCACAGATGGGTGGGTTTCGTTCTCTTTCTATCTTGTCTTGGAATTAAAGGCATTATATTTTAATTGGTGACACTGGCAGTGAGCTGCTGAAATTCACATCCCGGTTAATGTTGTTCCTAATTAAAAAAATAATAATAATCACATTTCTTTGTAGTAATGTACGACACTTCCAAATATTAAGTTATTGCTGGGTTAATCATCTTCAAACTGTGTCAGCACCTGCAAATCCCCAAAGTATTTACTAGAAAAAATAATTTGCAAAGCAATGTTTATCTCTCAAAGCAATGGTTGCCTTTTTATAGCCTAGGCATGATCAGAACACTTGATATTTACTGAAATATTTGTGTAAATCCAGTCAGTTTTGGTTTTCCCATTAGACATTAACTCTTAACCCATAGGGACCGAGTGTGACTTTAGTATCAGTTCCCAAAGGAATTTTCTTTCTATTTAACCTTTCTTAAGTGACTTATCACCATTTATTATATCATTCTCTCAATTTAGCTTTTTTCCCCAGTGAAAATCATCTGTTTTCTTACATTTAATTCTCTCATCATGTACTGTATGTGTTAATAAAAGCTCAGAGTAATGCCAAAGGTTATTGTATTGAAACAGAAAATAGAAGAAAAAGTGACTTTTTCAGTAAAATCTATCATTATCTGAACATAAACAAAGTGTCTCCATCCACTATCATTTGTCAAACTTTGTGGGTTTTACTGGTGTATCAAAGTTGTAGAAGATGACAGTGTTTCTGTGGTAACTACAGAGCCTCTGAATGTCCAAATGGGTCATATCTGATGACCATGAAAAGATGACAAACTGCATTTTACAGCAATTATTTACATGTATTGATGGGATTAATGGATGAACAGTTTAGATTAGTAGATGATTTTGGTCCACAGTGAATGTTTGTGTCTTTATGGGTTAAAGATATACAGCTGCAGGTGAACAAACGTATCTTCTGATCTAAAATATTAAGAACTTTTCTACCACTTATACTATCAATATATGTAAGGAATTCAGGTAAAATGCAGTTTATTAGCTTTTCAGTGACATTTGATCTGACGAGGAAATACTGTCATGCTCTGCAGCTTTGATTCAGCAATGACTGGTGTGTTTTTATGTTCAGTTAAGGATTATTTTGCTGAAAAAGTTATCACTTCTGTTTTCTCTGTTTTTACAAAATTAGATTTCTACTGAAAAATACCAAATTCAGAGGATAATTTTATAATGAATGGTGATAAATGACTTAAGAAAGGTTAAATAGAAAGAAAAAATTAGTTTGGATTCACCACAAAGATAGTCCTAAGTCTTTAAGTGATAACAGAAGTCCTGCGCTGCTGTTCTTCTTTGAGGGAGCTGTCCAGTGCTGAAATCCTGAGCCCTATTTTAATGTGCATTATTTGCCTCTTATTCCACCTTAATGGAGCCTTACATTAAATATCACAGAGAAAACAATAGGATGTGTAAACATGAGAGGATGTATTGATTTATACATTTTCCCTGGATGTCATACTGTGTACAAACACAGCAGTGTGTTACACGGTGTCATATGAAGATGATCTTTAGTAAAATGTTACCTTGTTTTGTGTTCCTTCTGAGATCAGATATTTGGTTAGTTCAACTTGTTATTTTTTTTGTTTGTTTGTTTAGTTACTGCATTGAAGTAAAGTGAAGTGCTACAGATTTCATTTCCTAACATGCAGTATGCTCTCCTGGTGTTGGCTGTTCTTTTTTTTTTTAGCTCTAGTTTATTTAATTCTGTCTGTTGGATAGACATAATAGGCAGAAATATTCAAGGTTGCACTGCAAAGGATTTGATGTATGACTCCTGTTGTACTTTTCTGATTTTATTGTGTCCCTGAGAATCTGAGTGTGTGGGTAGTAGCAGTGGCTGCTCAAGAGTTTATAAAAACATTGAATGGTTCAGCTTAATGTCAACATGAAAAGCACTTGAAATCACTAGAATAAAAATGTTTACATGAAGGCTTTAAATGACATCATGAACCAACTCTGATTAGATGTATTGTAACATAGATACTCTCAACTTTTCAAAATGATACTATATTGAAGAAGCTGCACATCCATTCTGGCTAGCTCTAGTTCTCTAAGTGCCAAAGTAGTTGAGGCTCCCCCCTTGGAACTGTACAAAATGTTTCTACATTGTAAATCTGATGCTTGGATTACACTTTAATCCAGTACAAGAGTGGGCTCACCACCGAGCAACATGGAGAAATCGCCTCATGGTTGACATCTGCCTCTGTTTTGGAGGCTGGTAAATATTAATACAGACTGGGAAGGAGTCGACAAAAGCCTCTCTTGGCTGGCTGGGCCGCTTGTAGTTGCCAAAAAAGGTTTGCACACGCGGTGAAGCGAGACATTGAGATGATACAATGCAACCAGCTGCCCTGTCAAGGAAAAAAAGCTGAGAGGGTGAAAGAGGGGAAGATGAAGGCCTGGATAAATTGGTGACAATCCATATAATCATGTATTGAGAGTTAAAAATGGGAAAAAATGGGAACATCTTGTTCCCTCTGCAGCGGGAGTGAAGGAAATGCCTGATTGATGGCTGATACAACTAGGTTGCTTATTGTGTTCACTAATGGAATAAAAAAAAAAAAACTCTGGGAGCTTCCTTTAAAACTTCAATTGTTTCTTACAACTTAAACACAGATGAGAGAATATTACCTTATAGTTTTTATAATTCATTTTAAAGGATTAAAAACACAAAGAAAGTATATAAAATAACCCAGTAGAAAAGATATTTCATTATTTCAAGAACACAATGATGAAAAATACAGGCACAGACAGCAAACACATATTTTCATTAAAGTACACATCAGACTGTTGTGTATTATTTACAGGCAGCACATTAAACTTGCATTGTTGCTCAGTGGAAGAATACTAATTTTCTCATTAGCACTGATAACAGAGGACAAACCTTTACAGCCAGCACTCCAAGAAAACCTCCAATTATGTGACAGAGGAGTCTATCAAAATGAAAAAAGCCTGCTTTCCAGGGAACATATCTCAGCCGGGGGTAAAGAGATAGAAATACATAAATGACAGAGAAGGTTTTCTTATTCAAGTACCAGAGGAGAGGAAGAGCGGGGGATCTGAAAAGGGGATTCAATTGCTGCTTTGTTTTTAGTGCCATCAGGATTTGATTTCAAGCTGGGTTATTGAATTAGAGACTATTGCTGGAAAATGTTTGATTCAGTGTGCAATATTTCTGTGGAACATTACACTTGTCATCATAAACAGCGAGCAATAAAAATCATCATGTTTTAACAGAATGTGCTTAGTGACCTCACCTGGGTAATAAGTAAAGATGACTAAGACCCTAAATAAACAAGTACCTAATGGGTTAGCTCATTACAATCCCATTTGCAACACCCATTGTTACTGCAAAGAGCTCTTAAGGTCAGTGCAGGGTGACTAAAATGGGATAAAGAGCCTCTGATAATGCTTGATTTAACTGCCTGAGGCCTGCCTCCAGAGCAAAAAATATGTAGTAATAGAGGCCTGGAAACCCTGTTGTTGCATCTTTGCTGACCACTTGACAGTGGTCAGCAGACAGAGACAGGTTGGCACACATAAAGGAATATTAAACCCATAGGCAGATGGGTTAACAGACAGGGATTTGTATCCAGAGCACATAAATATGTGTGGGCACATACACACATAGACGTAAACAAACCACACCTCAGG
>JAQQZY010000017.1:17584505-17594716 GCA_030068375.1 Ostorhinchus rueppellii | reverse complement strand
GACACTGTTTAGAGGTAGATCTGGTGACTCTGAGACAAACTTTCCTTTTAAATCAAACCCATTCTCTCATTAATTGTTAGAATTTCACATTTTGGCCTAAGACTGAATCTTAGAAACTACAACTAACCAGCACTTTTGACTTAATTTTTCTTTATTAATGACCCAAATTTGGTCAAGTTGAACTACTTTTATTCTGGAAGCATTTTACTTGTAGACTAGTGTAATCATTTTCATTCCAACACTTATACATATTACCGCCCACTATTAAAATTCACTTTCTCTAATTTAGAACTAAATGCTAAACTCCAAACAAATTCAGATATCCATCTCTGTGTTGAAAAGTGTAGCTAAGTATGCCATCTAGTGTTGTCAAATTCAACCATGTGTAGGTGGATTCTGCCTGTAGAGTATCTGTGTCATCATGAAGTAAAGACATTGTTCTCTTAAACCATATTCATGTCAACAAGTGGCTGTATGCCTTATTTATTATGACACAACTTAAAAGGTTGAAATTTTGATCTTGTCTACTAACTGCATCCATTTTCTCTCTGCAGGTACATCCGCACCATGTACCTTGGCATACAAAGTCACCGGCAGAAAGAAAATCAGCGGCGCTTTTACTGGGCTATGATGTACGAGTATGCCGATGTCAACATGCTGCGGCTGCTAGAGACCTTCTTAGAAAGCGCCCCTCAGCTGGTGCTGCAGCTCTGCATCATGATCCAGAGCAATGAGGCTGAGTGGCTGCAGTGTAAGGGCTTCCCTAAGGCTCTATACAAGCAACACTTGACTCAGATTATGTTTGTTTGTATGTGTGTGTAATTCAGGAAATCTCACATTCCAATTTTAATGTGAAGTTCACGCATTTCTTCCATTACTGTGAGTGATATACTTCATTATATGTGATCTCCAACATTCATCATTCTTGTTATTGAAACCTGTACAGTCTCCCTGTGCAATACCCAAGAAAGGCAATTCAGTCATAACAAGAGATACCCTTCCTGCCTGGCTGTCTATAGAAATAACATCAATACATTTGCTGAGAGGCATCATGCTGCTGCTCTGCAGATAATCCTCTATCATTTTTCATGCAGTAGGTTATAGCACTGACTTACTCGCTGTCTGTACCATTATATGCACTGGTAAAATCTGAATTGGTGTGTAAAATAGACACTGTTGACAGTATGACCCCTGTTGATCTCAGTAATAATATGCATTTCAACAGTGTGATGGATTGCTTTGGGTAAAATACAACATACTGACACAATGTATACATTAAATGTAATGGCAGCTGGGTCAAGATAAATATATATTTAATACACTGGGATGGATGCTTTTTCTTTCAATTTCTGATGTTTTTGTAGTATTTCCTCAGCATATTCCTGTATCTTTAATTCTTGCCACACTCTTAATCTTTCTCTTTAACTTTTTCTCTCCTTCTTTGTCTGTTTTATTAGGTGTTTCTGCCATGTCCTCCCTCTTGTCCCTGGCCTGGGTGCTAGCCTCTTACCACAAACTTCTGCGTGATTCACGTGACGATAAGAAGAGTATGAGTTACCGAGGTGCCCTGGTGCATCTGTTCTGGCGCCTTTTTACCATCTCCTCACGGGTGCTTTCCTTTGCCCTGTTTGCCTCTGTTTTCCACATCTACTTTGGCATTTTTGTGGTGCTCCACTGGTGTGCCATGGCTTTCTGGGTCATCCATGGCGGCACCGACTTCTGCATGTCCAAGTGGGAGGAGGTATTGTTCAACATGGTGGTGGGCGTTGTCTATGTCTTCTGTTGGTTTAATGTACGTGAGGGCCGGACGCGGTACAGAATGGTGGCCTATTACACAGTAGTACTGTTAGAGAATGCCATCCTCAGCTCCCTCTGGTATGCGTACCGTGACCCAGCCACCACAGACGCCTATGCCTCTTTTGCCCTCTGTGGTGTCTTCCTGTGCTTTGCCTCAGGGGTGGCCTGTATGGTTCTCTACTACAGTGTTCTACACCCAATGGGCCCCCGGCTGAGGGTGCTGGCCAGCTCCTGCTGTGCTGAGCTGCTGTGGGGCCTTCCGTTACCTCCAGAGGCTGAGCCTATGGCTCCAACACCAGGCCCCCGTGGTTCCCAGGCCACCCCAACACGGGCTCTGGCAGGGGAGCATGAGGAGCTAGATATAACCGCCACGGACACCTGCCTTCCAGTTTTCCAGGTGAGATCCACAGAGCCTGTGGATACAGCTGGCAGGCCCATCAGGCCTGAGGGCCCTCTTATCAAAATAGACATGCCCAGAAAACGCTATCCAGCCTGGGATGCACACTTTGTGGATCGGCGCTTGCGCAGGACCATAAATGTGCTGCAGTACATTAGCCCTAATGCGGTGGGCATCAGGTATAGAGACGGTCCGCTTCTTTATGAACTCCTGCAGTACGAGTCCTCCCTCTGAAGGCGTCCTCTACCACAGCTTTGTCATCCTCTCTTACACACAACAACAGAACATTACTTTTCTTTTTTTTTCATTGTGCTCTTCTCTGTTATCTCTGGGTTCTCTCCTTTCCCTCTCTAACTATTCTGTTTAATGCAGGAGATGTGTGTTTTGTCAACTAGAAAATCTATCAAGACAGCCTAAACACACATTCACAATTTATTTTTGGAAAAAAAAAACAGTATAGAGAGAAAATTAAGAACCTACAGTATTATATGTGATATATACTGAAATCTCATATAAATCCCTCTACCTTTATAGAGGAGGGTTCTGTATGAGTGTGTAGATAATATATGAATGTTTCATTATGAAATGTGTTTAATGCATTATACTGTATTGGTGATTCAACCTGTGAATACTTGTGAAGGGCATAATGTATGTCCCTTTGACATGGGACTGGCACAAAGCCTGATGGGAATGATGGAGGAAAGTCTCAGAGGGGACAGGTCTTTGCACATCCCAACATTTACTGCCATTCTTTATGTAAATCATGGAAATGTACAATAATGTTTACCAAGTCCTCGCCCATGTATTAAAAAGCACTAAGATTTTTATATACCAGGATACTGTAAAGTATAAAACAGACACAGTCAATGATGTGTTGAGAAAAAAAAGAAGCAATTCAACACGGATGGGAGCTTAGGTGGATCAGTTCTATTTTTGCTTGAAATCCGAAATCCTAATCACATCATGTATGGAAGAAAAAAGCACACTGACCTTCAATCAGTTCCACCCATGCGTTCAGTTAGTACAGGGCACACTGCCCTCCAGTGAACGCAAGCTGTAATAGCACGCCTTATTTAGTGTATATTTTTCCTTTGCCTGTAGTTGTTAATAGCACAAAATATTAATGTAACTGCTTTTGGTGAGAAACTATAATGAAAGGAATGTAAAATGCAATTAAAATGAGCACAAAGTATTTTTTTTAATTGGTCAGTGAAAGTAACATTAAAACATTCCAAAGACTTTTTAAAGATTGTAGGTAGGTTTAGTAAAGGGTAGAAAGGTTAAAAAAAAAAATGTGTTAATGTGCACATTTTTGTAGTGCAAAGACAGCCTTCAAAGGAATCCTCCACCATTCCCTTCTGAATCCTAGAAGGTACTCCCTTCTCCCCCCTCCCTATTTTGTTTCCTTATAAAATGTTTAGGTTGATAAATATATGCTTATTGGGTGCAAAGACCTGTAATAAGTTCTTGAAAAAAATAAGACAAATCTGAAAGGATATTTCTATGCTATTATACTTCAGTGCGTATTTGTGTCCACATTTATAGTCGATGACATAACTATATTTTGCCACAACGCAAACTTTTTTTTACATAAACTCTAAACCTGTTACAGTGAAAGGTATACTCTGCAGCATTAGCGTGCCCTCAGAGGTTATGCCATTATAGGGGTGTATGGGGAAACTGTTCTGGCACCTGCTAGTGCAGTTGAAACAAAGCCAAATCACATCTCACTGTACTGTTTTTCCAATTTTTCTGCCCCTTTGAAGTAGTAGACTGAGTCAGTGCAAAATGTGTGCCATCTACTGTAGGCCTACTGTGCTGCAACTACACACTGATCTAAATCTCCCAGCTGATCATGCAGGAGCTCTCCACTACAGAAACCATAGGATGACCACTGTATTCAGTTATGACATTTAAAAAAAAGGGAAAAAATGCCTTCTGTGTCAAAGGAGCTTGACAAAATATTTGAGAGGGCTACTGAACAACTCATCAGAAATATGAATGCATTTCATACTCCAATTTTACCTATTTACACAATGATTCATTTGAATATATAATGTGGGTTTTTTTACATTGTAGTGTTTGGCATGACTTAGTCTGAGGCAGTAGTAGAAATGCACCCAACATGGGATGCCCAAGAGCCTTACACAAAACAGAGATACCTTTTTCCTGGCTTACTGGCTCTCTGCTGAGCTCTGGCCACGAGTGCCTGTTAACATCGTACTGTAAAAGGCAGATGTCATGTAAGTCCAGGCTAAAGGCAAGAGGGGGTTTTGCCAGGGTTGGAAAAGAACAGGAGGACAGATCGTGCTAAAGGGCCTGATTTGATTTATGTTTGATCCTTGTGTGCTTGTGTAGGGGAAATGTACTTACACAAATGTACTGTACAGCCAACAGTATATATAGTGTATTGTTAGGGGTCTGAGTATGCTTGCATGTTGGTGGATGTGTTTGTCAGTTTTGGTTCAAATCTATGTTTGCCCATGCATTTCCTCAGCCCTTTCCCACAGTTCTGTTCTCTTGCTGATTGTTCAACTCCATCCTTGGTTGCTGCTCCGCCCTCTTACCCATCTCTGTGATGTTGGGCCTTGGTATTTCCCCGTGATACACTTCCACATTCTGTGGTAACTGAACAAATGAGGTTGAGGCTGAACAACTGGAGATCCTGACATGAGAACATGCAATGAGGTACACTGCCATAATCAAGAGCTTCAACATCCAGGGTCTGTCACCCTTCCGCTTAAAAATGATGTTCAGCCCTGAGTAATTGAGAACTGTTGGGTCAGCTAGGGTGGAACAAACATCCAACATACCATAGATATACATATGTATGCAAATGATCAACTTATATATTGTTTACCATAGAAGCCAGAGTTATCCCTCTCTGCTGTAGTGAATGAACAGCCATGCTAATAGTTAGTCACTTAATGAAACAATAAGTATAAGTATTGTTGAACTTGAAACTAAGAAAAAAAGCAAAACAGCCAATACAGGGGTTCCTCAGGACCAGCAAATAAGACCACTGAACCAGCTGACTCAGGGGTGTCTCAATGCAGTTCTCATTCCCAGGCATGTCCTCAAGGGTCTCCATTTTTTCCTTAACATGAATCCCAGACCACTCCTTGGCTGGGATTGTACCACTAAATTATACTTTGCACATTTAGTTTTCTTAGGGATAATTATTCATTCTTTCATATATAAATTATTGGTCGTAGGGGGGCAGTTTTTTGTGGTAGTTGGCTGCCTGGCATACGGTGCATTCTTTCTAAACACTGCTGACCTTTTCCAGACACGGACGCATGTCTAAATCAGGTGCAAATACACTGTGATTCACTCTTTTTTTTTTGTATATGTGTGTGAAACAGAATTATATAGCATCAAAAACAATATTATGTACAACTGGGCTGCACATCAAGTGGTGCTTAATGTTGTATAATGCAGATTATTTATGCTTGTGTAACAATGTCATTAGAATAATAGTAATGACAGTTAATTCAATTGATTGTTTTTAATTAAGTCTACAGAGAGTCTATGTACAAGTCTGGATTTTTATGAGACATGCAGTATATTTTTAGTTTTAATTTTCTATATGTTTGTTAGTTTCTTTTAATTATACACGGGTTTCAAGAGCTAAGCTACAAGAGTGCAACTGGAAGCTGTTTCTATACTTGCAGTGTAGTATTCAGGTTGTCACATGATATACCATAAACAAGTCACAAAAATCCCCTACAGAGAATTGTTTCTGTCAGGCTACCTGCCCACTTCTGCATCCCTTGACAGCCACAACACACAGCAAGAGCGTTTGAACAGCAAGCTTGTTCCTCTCAGTCCTTGTTGTGCCTTGTTACTTTGGGTGCTTCAATCCAGCCATGGCAGCCAGGTCCGCAAACAACAATGCCAATGTCTTTATTTACTTGTTTCATGTGCCAGCACACTCACCAAAATGACAGCACCAAACAGTATTTCCCCGGTCTATCTCCCCAAAACCAGGTCAAGCCAAGTTTTCAATTTTATCATCCAACACCTCAGTTGACAATGTTATTTAATCTTACAGTTGAATCAAAATTGTCATCTACAGGACTGCACTGTTTCCTACTTGCAGTGTTACAACTTACCATCACGGTATGAACCAAGGGATGGGTACTGTGTTAAACCCAGTTACTGGTTCTTTCAAAGATATATGAGAAATAGTAAGGCAATACTGAACATCATCTGTACTTGAACGTAGGGTTCCTCGAAATTATTATGTTTGCGCATGCTGAATCAGCCCCAAATAATTCAGCAGTAACAATTAAGAATTTAGCTTCAAACAGTTACTTTCAGATTGTCTGATGGATAGTATTAACAGATGCCAGCCACAATAAGGAGTGATTTGGTCAATGATTGTTTTGTACTTTTGTCTATGCCTTTACATCTTCTTCTGTCTTGCAATGATGAATGATTTGTAGTGCCAAGATGTAAACTTTCTGTGTCGTTTGTCTTGTGTGAACAATACATTCTCTAGCCAAAACAATAATGCCTGCAGTTGGAATAAACATGGAAGAGGAGGTTAATGATGACAAAATGTGCAAAAATCACTTACATTGCATTTTCTGACAATGGAATGATGTATGCGAAACAGGCCCGATCACATATTTATGTTTAAATAATCTCATTTTATGGTTCTCCAACCATCTCCCAGCATGCCTTTAGAACTCAGTGTGAGGTGACCCTTAACATTTAGCATGTAAGTGCTCTCGACTGCACAATGACCCCTCTGATTTCTACATTAATGTGTAGCAGCAGGCCACTGTAGTGTCTGACTTGGTTTAAGTCTGTACCTTTGTGTCATAGCCATCTGTTTGACCATTGGAGCAGTACTCAGATGAAAAATGGTGCATTTTCTTCGGTTTTTTTTTTGTTTGTTTGTTTTGTTTTGTTTTTGTTTTTTTTTTTCATTCTTTTTGATTTGTATTAAAAACCTGGTGCTGAATAACTACATTTTAAAGGTGCTACCAACGTGGACTGCAGAGTCCACTTTATGGCTTTTTAAGAGCATGGCCTTCAAGTTAACTGCGAGAGTCTGCGACCCAGACCCCTGCAGACTTAAAATGGTGGAAAGCTAGCACCTCAGATCCACACAGTTTACAGCAAAACTCAACTCTCAATGGTGCCATTTTCAGTTTCCGATCTGCACAAAAAACAGCAGTTACTCTCTTGTTCAGTAAATGTTAATTCTATCAGTTTTAGCATACGGTATTTTTTTTTTTTTTTTACAATGGCTCAATCTGCACTAGGATTTTTCTTTTCTGTTTTCTGAGAAGATGAAACTGGCAGATGACAAAATGGATCTTTTTGACAGACACAGGAGCACAAATGTACTTCTGCTAATGGAATTTTTTGGGGAAAAAATATATAGAACGTGATTGCTGTGTTGTAAATTCCTGTCATTTATATGTCTTAATCTGTGTGTATTTTTTGTTGTTATTGTAGAATTGGCTGTAATATTTTGTTTAAAAATGGATTTGATATTCCAATGAAGTGACTATGGTTGTCATATAAATTGCTGCTGATTTTTGAAAATTGTTAACAAAGGTGTTGGGAAATATTGCTTTGTTTATATTCAATCAATTTCTAGATTGTGTTAGTTTGTTGGTGTATTTCACAAATCTATCAGGATACTCCCTAGGCTATATGATTTTTCCGGGGTATTCCAAAAGTTGGCACAATGTCAGTGATCAAATTTGCTACAATCTGTAGCATCTTTATGAAAGTGTATTCATACAACTTATGTGGTGACTGAAAACATAAGGAATGATTCCTTTGTTGTTGTTTAATATAAAATGTAAGAAAATTGTTTAATGGAATCCCCGTTCTTTTAAAAAAGAAAAAAAAAGCAAAACTGATGTCCAGTATTGTACCTACACCCTATTTTTGGGAACAATATGAATATTATTAATAACATATGGTGCTAAAGTTCTTTTTGTATGTTTTGGGTTTTAGATGAAAAGAGAAATATTATGCTGAAAATGTAATGTTAAGCCTTACTGTAGATTCATATATCAGACTGTTCATCCCAGAAGAGAAAAATAAATATAGTATTTGAAAGTGCAATATATCAGTACTGTATTTACATGCATTTCATCCAACAAAAAATGTCTTCATATCACGCAACAGTGAAGATGTCATGAATCATACAAAACTTTTGACTCATGTAGATAGTGTAGAATAGGTGGAGACATTATTACATTTATATGAATACAGTGCTTCAGTGGTATTTTGGCTCATTCACGCTGGCTTATAAAACAGTGTTTGTTTGTTTTTTCAAGCTGAAGAAACCTCTGCCCAGGCTATGTATTATATGTAGATTTATCTTGTCTTGGAATTTGTAGGCACATGAATAGCAGATTGTAAATATTGTTAGTTTAGTTTGTGTCTGTAGCCAACCTCACAATTGGCTTTATAATTCTTACTTGTGAATGTTTCCGTCTCCACTCATCTCATGTACCTCTTTTCATTTTGCACTCTTGTCTCCCTCACCTGGTAAAACACAAAAAATACAGTGTATGAAAACATAACTTTGATAGACAAACTCTCCTCTCATGTAGTCAGATTCATGAGTATTGGACACCTTCCCAAAGGACAAGAATCAGTTAAAGATTTTTTCCTATGTATGAGCATCTTATAACATGAACAGAATGGCATGGAGTACAATAGAGCATGTTCAACTCTTTGTCTAGATACTACAAACTAAGACAGAGTTTGGTTGCTATGTTTGTTTTGTTTCTTTAGATAATTTATCATGTCAGTTTAAACATCTGCATAAAAACTAATTGAAATCGAGGGACTTAAGATAGAGGTTTTTGTTTTTTTTTTAGAGTAGCCACTCTTTCTACATTTTAAATATATAAATGACTAAAACTAATAAAGTAATTGAAAGTAATTGGTCGCACATAACACATACTTGCTGTGGCCTATGAACAAAAAAAAGTTGATATACCATTTTCAGGACGTGATAAAATTGTGCTAAAAATAAGTCCGAATCACGTTATTTTGTCGCATAAGTATGATCACAGATCAAGTGATTATTTCCTCATTACAGCTTGAGCACTTTCTGTAAATAAATCAAAATAGTGCCTTTTTAGTGGATAGTTTTTTCGGATAAACTTTTCAAACCTGGAATGAATACTGATTTTTATTGTATTACTCAGGAGCGCACAATCCGGAGCCTCTGTTTTGTTGTGTACAAAGCAAAGCATGCTGGGCCACAGTTCAACGCCCAAAATGGCGGCACGATTGAAAAGTTTTGACTGTTTAGAACGAGTTTGTCTTCTGTACACATTATTCGTTTTTCTATTTTAACATCTCCGAGGCGCACCGTTTTGACATTTGTGGCGCGCCGATGGTTCCGTCAACATTCAAGGAATTGCCAAAAACGAGCATTTAAGCCCGCAGCTTGAAATTCTGACTTCACTTTACTGAAGCTATGCTAGGCTAAGCTAGGCTAGCAACTACTGACAGATGAATGTTGGTTAAAAGCTTCGGGATTTACGTCTTGTCTCATCAAGATGTCCAAGCTGAACTGAATATGAAGAAGAGGACCCTTACATAGAGATGGACGATGATGTGAAAAAAGTGAAAAAGGTAACTGCCATAGTTGACAAAGTTTACTTGTTAGCATGCTAGCTAGGCAGCATTTGCTAGCCTAGCCTGTGTTAGCAGGCTAAGTTTGTTTAACTGTACATTGAGTGGTTGAGAACATGTTAACCTGACAGCACACAGTTTTTAAGCACTCCTGGCTTACCCCGTCAGTTCTTGTAATGGGAAGAACGTGTAGATGATCGACCAGATGCTAATTTTTAAAGATACATTCAAGTGACGAATCGGAGTCATGTTAACACGGCGGCACAGAGCGTCAAAGATGTTGATGCCTCTTACGGTGTAACATATCCCGTAATGTTGTTATTTATGTTGTAGCATAAATACTAAGTCTGCATCCCTTTCCATCATTTTAGTTTTGACAGTTGCTATAGCGGTT
>JAQQZY010000017.1:17537702-17553070 GCA_030068375.1 Ostorhinchus rueppellii | reverse complement strand
TGATCCCCCTGTAGTTGGAACACACCCTCCGGTCCCCCTTCTTGAAAAGAGGGACCACCACCCCGGTCTGCCAATCCCGAGGTACTGTCCCCGACTGCCACGCGATGTTGCAGAGATGTGTCAATCCATACAGTATATAATTTTGAAATAAAAAAACACATAGTGATCAAGTCTAAAAATATAAAGTCTAATATTATATTTAAACTAATTTCAAGAAAAGAAAGCATCTGTCTTTGTTGTAAGCCTACTTTTAAAAAAATATTAAATTCCACATTTTATTCTGATACTGATTTTTAAATTCCGATTCTGACTTTAATGAGAGGCATATTATTAGCAGTGTTGAGCAAACAAACCAGGCACAAATCACCCCTTGACAATACTGCAAGAATCCTTAGGAGATTCAATTTTCCCTATGAACCTTCCCACCTACCTGGAGCAGCTGACGGTGGGAAGCTACCTGTGTAAAGTTGCTGAACATAACATCACAAAGAAGCACATTTCCTTTCAAAATACCAGCTGTCCATAGCTAGTTTAAGCGAGGGGTGTCAAACATATTGCCCATGGGACTAAACTGGGCCGTGTGATGATTTTTCAATGTTCAAAAATTACACAGAGGACATTAACAATTGTTAATCTAAAATTAATACTGTATTTTTCATTCCCAGATGCCTACTACTAAATGTTTTTTGCCCTTGTAGACACACTGTGATCTGTAAAGTGTAATGCATTAGAATAAATGGTAAGCTGAGGTATTATATTATTCAAATTTAACTTACTTTTGATGAGAATTGTTAGGTTGTTCAGTGTTGTTAAAGTTATTCACATTTTTTGTATGTGTAAAAATTTTCATATTTTAATTTTACGTTTTGCTTACTTTTTTTGTCTCATTTTAAATGTTTTTTTTTTTTTAAATATGTGTTTTTCCTGCTAAAACAGAGGAAAAAATAGGAGTTGTCATTATTTCCAGGTTATTATGGTAGCTATGATACAAAACATCTATGGTTAGATGGATAAGATTTGTAGAAAGGGGCAGGAATAATAATAAGATTTATGTTCTTCCAGCTCCTTTTCATTTATGGGATGTGTAAAATGAAGTGGGAAATGTGTATGAATGAATTTATGTAAACCATAAATTAAATAAAGGAATTTAAAAAAAAACTAAGGTAGTATTTTACTGAGATCAAATTGGATTGGATGAGGCCCCTGGTCTGGGTGTTTCACAATTAATCTGCAGAAATAAATTAAACTGTAGTGGGGGTACAAAACGAGCTGACGAAGATAAGTGGTTTTGGATGCTAAATTTGGTTGACACCAGAGGTGGGTAATCCCAGGTCCAGCACGTCTAATCCCTGCCACATAATGGTTCCAACCTATTCACTGAACCAGCCCATTTAGATGAGCACAACTCCTCATCCAGGTAGATGGATAATTAGTGGAATCACCTGTGTTCAGTGAACGGGTGGCAACCAATATGTGGTAGGAATTTGACTCGATGAACCTGGGATTACACTCCTCTGGTTGACACCATTCTCATGTAAGACTTTTTTTGCTCCCTCAAAAGGAGAAAAGTCGTAGCTATATACTTTTATTTTGAAAGTCTGGACCGGATGCGCACTTTTACGGTTGTGTTTGAGGCGCTGGTAGAAGCGCACGTTTTATAATCATGTCTCACTTTAAACATCGGAGAAGTATGTGTTCGTCTGTGGCAGAGCATGTACTTTAAAGTCTCTGTGGTCCTTATCTGAGGAGATAAACAGGAGTCGCTGCTGTCAAACAGTTTGTTTTGTGACTGTCTGACATTCATTTGGGATAAAAATGGTCATCAAGGTATACATCGCCTCCTCCACTGGCTCTGTCGCGGTGAGTGTTTCGCATTTGTTTACGGCTGTAGTTGGAAGAAGAAAAAAAAAACTTGACAGTTGCAAATATTCAGTTTCAGCAATACTATCCACGACGAAATGCTTTTAGTGGGCAGCCCACGGTAGTAGGATGTATTCTAATTATGTAAGAGGACTATCCTGTGTGTTCCCAACGGGTTCATACTGTTCAAGCACTGAAAGTAGGCTAATCTGAATCATTCACATGGGTGGCCAGACAAAAAAAAACCAAAACAAAACAACACATGATAAATGCTCCTAGATTTTATATATGTTTAGGGCACTGGTTAAGGATATATGCTCTTCCTTTTTTTTATTTTTTTTTATTTGATTTTTTTTCTTTTGATATTGTATATGTACATGAGCCTATTGCATATGTCTTCCACTGTGGAGGAACTGAAAAAAAAACAATCTTGTCTTCCACTTATAAGCGTTTCAAAGTGCATGTTTAATGTGCATACAGGCTATGATTGTCCATATGGTTTATTAGAGACTACAGTGTGATTCCGTTTATTATGCAGCGTAAACACTAAGTCACAGACACACTATTTGTTGCACAGCTTTTGTTTATTGTTTATATGGATCCCCATTAGCTTCCACCATAGTGGCTGATACTCTTCCTGGGGTCTGTTAAAATACAGCTACAAAATGCATATACAAATAAAAAACAAGTTAAAATTCATCATTATCATCAGTAAGCTGAAAACTTCATCTCAACACAAACCTTAAAACAATAAAACTATTATCTGTACAGCAACTTGGAGTGCAAGAGTCACATCAATCATTTGCATGACAGTATTTTCTTGTGTAGTTCCCGTTTGAGTGTTGTTTTGAATGAATGTAACCTTTTAGTGTGTTGGATGTGTGAAGGTAACTTATTCCATAGACCGAAGGTTTTGTAAAAGACAGAATTCTTGAATCAATTTGATTCAATTCAGCCTTTGTGCTGGGTTGTAAGAGTAATTCCATATGCATGTCCACTCAAATCAAGGTTTACTCCTCCACAACAGAGTATCACTACAGTATCCTGCAGTAGGTCTTTCTCTAAACTATATGCTCCATTAGATAAAGAGACTTGCTTTAGTAAATGTGATTAAAGGAGAAAGTGGGTTGTAGTGAGTAGCACACACATGAAAAAGGCTCTCCCATTAGTCTGTGTGAGCAGAAAATAATCAAACAACACTCCTGAGTGAATGCTTAAAGTCTTAGGTAATGGTACAAATGAGTAATATATTTATTTTATCAGGCCCCATTTCTGCAGGAGGGTGCACAATCTTCAGCATTCATGAGTTATTTTTACCCCTGTGACACATACATTTAGTAACGAAAAACACACCAGGCAGTACGCTTGAATAGGTTAACCATTTGGGTCAGTTATGTGAGTGTTGAGCTCATGTGAATGTAATTCACTCTGAATTCCTTTGAATTGAGTTACAAGTGATTGAATAAAGAGGAAAAGTGAGATGTGAGGGGATCCCTCGGCTGAGATGTGTGCATGTGAAAAAATGTGAGCTGACATGAAAGATGAACTCAAGAGGAATGTAATAAACAAAAGACTTTGTCTCCATAAAATGAGCAGTTCATATCTTAATGACAGCAGATTAGTGGGGCAGAAATAATCGTCCCAGAGTAAATAAAGTGTGTTTGGATATCCCACACATATTATGGATGTGTTCAGTTTGGTCTCATGAAATATTAAGAAGCTCTAAAAATGTACATTTTTTCAGTTTTGCCTTTTTTTTTTGTTTGGTTTTTTTTTTTTTTTTGTTTTTGCTGATTTTTAGATTACATCATAAGTCCTTCCATGCCCTGTCTTTCTCAGTCTCTCGATGTCCCTTACTGAAGGATTAGTTTAGTCTTACCAGTGTGTTAATCCCCACATTTCACAAAGTGCTCTCAAACAATGCATGTCATATGCAAGGTCAGTGTTTATTTAGTAGTACTGCTGTATTTCTATACAAGCCCCTAATCCACCATGCACATAAACACACTAAACAAATCTGAACACATCCATCCACTGTCACTTGCACCCACTGGGGGGACCTCTTCTATTATTTAGACCAGTGATGCCTCCCTTTCAGCTGGAAGACCGTATCACTAATATGTCAGACACTAACAGGCTCACATTTTGACTCAGAGTAGACGCACTGTTTCACCCTTTGACCTTCCTCAGTATTCTGCACAATTTTTTATTTTTTATTTTTTTTTTATGGCTATAACACACAGTATGCGATCATTTACAGTCTTATTTGGGTGTGGGTGTGTCTATAACTTACTGGCCAGGACAATCGTGTATTGTTTTTGTGGTCAACAATAGTGCTATTGTGCTGCTCTGCACATTTAGACCCACAGAACCAGACAGTATATCAGTCAATCAAAGTTTATTTACATAAATATGGAGTGGCATTTGTTTCTTTTTCAGTTAAAAAGAATGAATTTGCAACCAAAAAAAGAGATTTGAGAGCAAAAGACAGTAAGTGGCAGTTTTTAAAAAAGCTTTGACTGTCGTTTGCTCTCATCTCTTTTTTTTTGTTGCAAATCCATTCATTTTGCTCGATGAATAAAGAAACAAATTTCTCTCCATATATAACATTTACAACAGCACAAAGAAGACCAAAGTACTTTCCTTCTAAAACCATGATCAAGTTATAAAATAACAGCAGTTTAATCAAATACTATGAAAGTGCATAAAACAATAAGACACAACAGTGATAGAAAAGACCACAGATTTAAAACCTAAGAGTGTCTCAGTGCGAAGGGTTAAAAGCCAGTCTTAACCAGTATATGTGAATATTATTATTTTTTAAAAACCATCAAAGTAAAATTTTCCTCAGAAATGTATTCATAAATGAAAATCCCTTTATATGCGATGACATGGTCTAACTTTAAATATGGTAGAACTAAATACTCAAGCATGCAGTACATACAAAAATACTGTATTTCTTACTGATTATTGAATAACGATCATGAGATGAAATGATAGTGTGTGTGTGTGGTAAAGATGTGAGTTGAATAAATATTTCTAAAACTTATGGTGAAAACTGTCTTGTGGGAGTTAAATTACACGAGAAAGCAAGAGATGAAGTCACTGAAACTCACTGTAGCGAATTGTACAAACTAGATCTGTGTTAAATCATCTTTAATCTTTATGTAGTTATTATTTTAAAGTTATTGACCCTGAGGATACTGAGAATGAGAAGACACTGATTCTCTGCTTTTCCACCATGACAGCTCACCGTGGGAGTTTTCCGTGATCTATCATTAACTTTTTATTTTCCTCCACAAAGTTCATGAACTCTGACTCTGTAGTTTTTGCACATGCACAACTCAACCCACTTGATAATACTGCTGGGAGCTGCAGCAACTCTCCAAAAGCCACAGCTGGGAAAGTTCACTGCACACTCTTAAATGTCTTCCTGTAGTCAGAGATAGCTGATTAAAGTGTTTTGTATTTTGTTGGAAAGTTTTCGCCATCTGACTAGACTCACCTTTAGCTCCAGCCTTTAAAAAAAGCATGGTGACTCCTTAAGTTATTTGAACATTTCTAGAATAATAGGAGATGCATTTAATAACAATTATCAGTCATAGTCTGCAGTGGATTTTGCTCTTCCACTCATTATTTTAGTTTAATTTAGTTTAGTTTATTTGTCAGGCACAATGTACAAATGCATTAACCTCAAAGAGAAGAGATGCTTTGCACCAGAGTTAGCTACGGGCTACTTTCCATCTGCTGTTCCCTGGCAGGTGCACACAAAATATGGAACATTCACATTACATGCAATACAAAACTGACTGTAGCTCATAATTACAGTTAAAAAAGTGTGTATTTATTTCAATTTCATAATGTTTCCTAAAAATGCAATTTCATCATACTTCATTCTTAAAACACAGATTTTAAAATCATGTAAAAAAAAAAAAAAAGTCAATCTGTTCTAGTTCATCAACCATTAAACATACGTACATTAAAAATATTTACCAGTAACTAGAGTTGCAGAAAAAATTATTAGACCACCCTTGTTTTCTTCAATTTCTTGGTCATTTTAATGCCTGGTACAACCAAAGGTACATTTGTTTGGACAAATAGAATGATAACAAAAAATATCTCATAATAGTTTAATTTCAGAGCTGATATCTATCCATTTTCCATGTTTTCTTGATAATAACCCAAATCACTTAAATCTTTAAATCCTTACATCTGGTATCTATGGCATTGTACTGACAAACAGTGCTTTTAGGCATTTTATGTTTTCTTTTCCGTCTGTTTTAGTCACATGATACACAGAGGAGTTAGTATTTGATTGCATAACCATTATTTTTGATGGTCTAATAATTTTTTCTGTGACTGTACATACGACACTACTCTATATTAAAAACATGTCAGTGTATCTCATGTTGGCACAGGTAGGAAGTCAGGATATGATTTTTTTTTTTTTTTTTCTTCATTTTGTGAATAACTATTCGGATCAATGGACAACTTCAGACTGTTTAGCAGCTGGTTCCATTGTTTGGTGGTTTTAGAAGAACAGGCCGACTGCGCAAAGGCAGAACATCTTTTAGAGATTACACAGCTTCTGTGAGCTGTGGACCGAGAATTCCAAGTTGTTTGTTCTGGACAAAGTTGAATACATTTCTTTCATGGAGGCGGAGCAGTATTATTAATAATTATGAAAGACTCGTAAATTTGAGCATGAAATTAGATTGTTGAAACTCAGCATTTTGTATTTGTTTAAGATGCTACAGTGATGATAGTGACGGGCTTTTTTATTAAGTGCTTTTAATGCTTGCTTTATAGAGAGACCTGAGCGCTTTGATTGTGGTCTCACTGGCCTGAGACCAGCCGGACACACAGCAGGTCATGTGTGGAACAGTCATGGGCTTGAAGTACATCATGGTTGCATCAAGTGAGAGACTGTTTCTAATGTGTCTAAATATGGAGCTACTGTATTTTACTGAATTACATACTTGTGTTTTGTAAACCCAAGGGTAAGGTCCAAGTGTACCCCTAGGTGTTTCAAGAATCTGTTTAAATTTCAATACGTATAGTACACTTCACTTTTATATATGAGGATTGTACACTTAATACAGCTGTGAGAGAAAATGTACTTTTATTCAGTGGGAGGAGGAATGTGTAACCACTTGAACACTGCACTTTTAACTTAAGTTTTTTTTATTGTGAACTGAATTATGACTTATTTTTTTATGTGCATTGACATGTTTAATCACAAATATGTGTCATTTACCCGCATTTAATTTACCCATATCATGATTTATATTATTGTTTGCCCCCATCCCCCCTCCCCCCTCCCACATGCCCCTTATTTTTTTGTTTTGTTTGGTCTTGTTCCATGTGTAGTGGTAGTTTGTATGTATATGGGAATGGTGGGAGGGAGGGGATTCCTTTGGTTAAACTAAGAAAAATAATTCAAGACACTATCTAAACTGCATCTTTTTTTTTTTTTCTTAAATAAAAATCAATCAGTATTTCATGGGTGAAAATAGCTCAACATACTACTTGGTGTTTTGAAAGCATGTTGTGCTTTTCCACCTTGCCGCTGAAATAGTCAACTGTTGCACATTATTCTACGTCACAAATGTGTATTTAAAAAATAATCTTGACACACCTTAATCTGAAAACTTCCAAACCTGTTCATTTTTCAACGGGTTAAAGTTAAACCAAAGACTACCACTGTGTTGACATATCTGCTTTCACAAATGAATTAAACTACCCAACGACATGGGCTGGAGAATTACTCTTTTTGTCTTTGAGATTTGTAGGTTTGTGAGCACTTCTGGACTCTAGTTTCCTGTGGGGGTGGACTGTGTGATGGCAGTAAAAAGTGTCAAAAGTATTCTAATTATAGCAGACACTATATTTTTCTTTTTTTCTTCTGTGGTAAAACCGTGCAAAACCTAAACCAACCTTATCAGACCCCCATATGGCTCTGCATAAGTGTGTTGTGATTCTCTGACATGCAGATGTCCCTGAACTACTCATGTCACACATATCTACACATACACATTCAGGCCCTGTCAGTCTTATGTCATATTTTCAGCACCCTGCTCTAACTCTGCTAATACAGTTGTCCTTTACTCACTGCTCGTGTTTATTTAACAATCCCACTTTTCCAGGTAAAAAAGCATCAGCAGGCAGTGGTGGGCTTCCTGGAGGCCAATCGAATCAACTTCCAGGAGGTAGACATCACCATGCTGGAGGAGCAGAGGCTTTGGATGTATCAGAACATCCCCAGAGATAAACAGCCAGAGAAAGGCAACCCACTGCCTCCTCAGATCTTCAATGAGGATCGATACTGTGGGGTATGGTGTTTACTACAGAGTTTATATGCTTAGATACATTCAGCTTACATGCATCTAAATACATCAGCTTGCTATTGCATCTGTTTGAACCAACAAAAATGTGTATTGCATCACTTTGTGCTGATTCAGAACAAGAGAAACAGGCAACAGGTTCATAGAAAGAAAGTGGTTGCACTTTTACAGCAGAGATGAATGTGAATGAGATTTAAGATCAGATGCTGATGCTGCAACAATCCCAGTGTACCAGGTTTATGCCAATGTAAATTTGTGTAAGGTTAAGCTCACAATGCTGGTGAATGAGTCTGATCACTTGCCAGTTTATGTCCTCCACTGTGATTGGACGCTTTTTTCTAATCCTGTAGTAATCCAGTTTCATGGACAGGGTATATAATCTGCTCTGCCTGTCGTCACTCTCACTGGCTAAGGTAATCCAACATTACTCTTCAATGTCATGGTCAATGAATGATATTAAAGGACTGTTCGACAGGGATGTTTTCAACCGTGTTTTACACTTGAAGAGATTATGTAACACTCAACATCCATGTTTTCTTTTTCGTTCTCTATAGGACTATGAAGACTTCTTCCAGTCAAAGGAGAGCAACACTGTATTTGCATTCCTGGGACTCCGTTCTCAACCCTCAGTGAAAGTAAGGGAGGGTATATACACATTTGACTGTTTCACACACACATATATACATATATATAAATAAAATGGAAACATACAGACTTCTGCCTTCACAACAAGGCTTACTGTGAGTCTTTTTTTGTCTCCACACTGCTGGATCAGCAGTTTTATTTTGAACCAGTACACTCTGAAATGTTTTGAAGTTGACTTACTGGTTTTTTGTATATCGGCTTTTCTTGCTGATGTCAATAAAGAGAAGCTAGTCTCGTAATATAGCAAAGCAATTTTATTAAGTGAGAAAAATGTGCCATGTTTCCACCCTGATTTACCAGCCTTCCCTTCAATTTAGGTAATCTTTAGAAAAAGCAACACTTAGAGTATCACATATGTAGTAATTTCCATTAATTCCTCAAGATATCTGGATTTTTTTTAGACACAGAGATGGACAACAGGAACAGCAGATACAATTAACAAACATTAAACCACTTCAAAGTGGTACATGTTGTACGTTTTTGCCATCCTATTCTTTCTTTCCAGGATTCAGAGGCATAAGTCTTTCTGCTGATCTGTACAAGGAGTAGACACGCCAAGACAAAAACCATCCTTCCTGTGTTGCATCACCTCCTTGACAAAGTTCCGTCTTTCTGCTGAACTGTGCAAATTTTGCCAAACATCAGACCATGTTGATTCAGCCCATACATCCTCGTGACTTAAAAAAACTTTCAGCAGTACACCAGTGCAACTAAAGTCACCATGAGGTGTTCAATTCAAGAGGCTGAAGAAGCATTATTATAGAAATAGGGACTAAATTGCTCTTTTTGATGTGTTGCTACTGCAACCATATGTCCAGAGGAGCAACAAAAATTGTCTGTAAACAGAGTAATATGTAGCAGCCTTTACACCAGTAAAGAATTTGCCTGTAATGTCACAGATCAAATAAATCCACCCCAAGTCACATAACACAACTGCATGTGCCTGCGTTACAGTGTGTCTGTGTGTATTAGTCTCAACAGCTGTTAATGAAGGCTGTGTTAAATCAAGAGAGGTAGAACTTTATGCATCCATGGGCCTAGTTATTCTCTATGCGTTTCCACTTATGTATATGTGCAGATATAAGACTGCTTTCCTTAAAGTGAAACAAATCACACTGCAGTTGTCTCAAAGAGAGACTAAACATTAGGAATCTTAAGTCATAAAATATATATATATATTTGTTATTACTATAAGTCTTGTTGTTATGCTGTCGTTTACATAAAAGCTCCACTGCCAAACACGTTTAAGCTGCTATAGAACTAAAGCTTGGCCACAGTCCGATAAGCTAGTAATGGGAACATAAAGCACAAAATATTACATATAGTCTTAATCTGACCATGGATTTAGAGGATAAGATTTACGCTTGTATGCATTTAACACATGATAAATGTACATTTGCAGACACACCCTTCTAACCTTCCATTCCTAAATTAAATTATCATGTATGGGTGGTTGACTAAACTACTATATGTCTTTAGTACACTACATCACTATCCACTCTTTGCATGTGATGAGAAAATATACAAGTGTGGCTGTCACATTGTATTTCGCTCACCCCTCACATCAATGGCATCCCTGTTTTGCCCACTTCCATTTTCATTTATTGTCAAAAATAACAGGTGTTGTACACTTGCTACTGTATGTTGCACTGTTTTGCCTGTAGTAGACTGTTGTATGTATGTTTTGTTACAGACTTGAAACTAAAGTAATCATTGTGTGTATTTTACACCTCAAAGCACATTAAAATATTTTAAATCCATTATGTCAAAGTTTCCATGTATGTTCTTGACTGTACAGTACAGAATACAGGCACAGAATGAAGAATAAATATTGAAGGTGCTGTGTTGTGTATGCATGTAGTGTCATGTCATGGTTAATCAGGCCTGATCAATATGCTAAAAAAGGGAAAAGGTTGTACTCCCTTGTCATTGCTAAATGTGTAGAGTGCACCAGTAATTATGCGTTGCTTCTGCTGACAGAAACTCAGCTGCAGTAAATTCCAAAGACCATTCACCTCTTTCTCTTCCTTCACTGCTAAACAGACGTCTAGAAACAAAATAAAAATACTAAATCTGAGGAAAAAGGTACTCAAAATAAGTGAAAAATCTGTTCATGCAGGAAGACAGTTTCACTAGACAAGATTTCTTGAATTAAGATTAAATCTAGAAATAAGCATGTCTACAGATGCATGATAAGAAATTAACTCTTAGAATGAGATAAATGTTCTAACACTTCAAAATCATTTTTTTTTTTTTTTTTTTTTTTTTTTTGTTTTTTTTCTCTTGGTTAGAATTAAATATTTTCTGTGTATTCCTCAAGATCTGTGGCAGTTTTATATCCAGTTTTTGTACAATAACCTATAAATGTGATAGAACAATAGCACAGAATGGCATTTTGGTTGCAATGAAGTGATAATCAGTACTGGTGTTCATTTTTGAAAAATATGATTCATTTGGAGAAAAAATATTTGGTGTCATTCATTTGATTACTTTTTGCATCAAGTAACATCTATTTCAAAGACTAAAACTGATATTTTATCCTTAAGATTTTGGATATTCAGTACAAATTACACGAAAAGACCTTATTTATCCCTGAGAGGAAATTGATTTTTAGCAATTCCCAACCCAATCCAGTGAGACATGAGCATTTACAGAGGATTACAGATGGGGTTTGCTCACCATTTTGGGCAGTATCTAAACCAAACGTAAAATCACTCTGAAGAGCATCAAAACTGACTGATTTATCCAGAAAGTGGGCTTCGTTAGCATGATTTGGTATGACTTTAAGGTCAAAGTCAGGTTTATTTCTATAGCACATTTACAACAACTGGAAGTGTCCAAGGATATAAGTAAAAACACAAAATAAAATAAAACTAATAGAAATATACGGATATAAAAGATAAAACTGCTAAAACAGGTACACAATAATAATATAGTCTCTAAAAATACAAGCAGAAGATAAAACAAATTAGAATTTAAAATGATATCAAAATGAAAAAAATGAAAAAAAAATGAAAAAAAAATGTTTTTGTTCAGAAACATTGCCTACAATGAATAAACTGATGAGATTCGATATTTGGATTGACAGTATTGAAGGAAATTTAATACCACCTCTTGATTGTCTAAGGGCTCTTCAGAATCCCTAAATAAGGCCAGTTTTAGAGGAAAACTGGCCAAAAGCACTTCTGGTTATCTTGAACAACAACGTGTTGAAAGTAGTTGAATTAGCTTGATTGTTTTAAATGAAACTAGAAATGTGCATTGTCCTTTTTGAATTATTTCCACCACACTCAGAGAGACGCTGTGTCAGCGGTGCTTCCCTGTTTCCTCTAGAGTTGTGTACAAACAGACAGGTTGAAAACCACGAGTCAGAAAGGAAACAGTGGAAGAATCTGAAATAAGGACATTTATTTTTAATCAAAAACTGGCAAATCCAAGTAAGTTGTTATTCACTAGCATTGATGTTTTTCTATGTCACTGTTAGAAGTGTTATTTGCTTGATTGTAAACTAATTTTAGGTAGTTTCCATCCCATAAAACCTTGATAACTGGTTAAGACAGCAGATAAATGTTCAATATCAGCTACGACTTATTGAAAGTGTGGGACATTTGAACATAGATTTCATTAGAATTACATTACCTTATTATTTATTATTATTATTTAAAGGGCTGCAGGTTAGTTGTCTTTTAACATGCAACATATAGATGCTCTCAGTAGCTGTACATTAGGTATTTTTAGAGCTGTTAGGGTACAGGAGAATAACATTTGAATATATTACAGAATATGTGCAACTACTGCATATCCTAGTACCTGAATTTAATTTCTTTTATATTAATTAAGACATTTCAACCATAAAATAAAAGCATAAATTAGTTATTAAAATTTGCAAGAATGCAGGAAATGATGTGTCTAACAACAAAACTTCTCAGGTGGAAACCATAAGACCACTATTTATTAATATAATGATATAATGTACCTATTTTCACATCATAACTAAATATAAACAAGTCAAGTTATAATGTAGTGTCTTTTCTGCAGTGGCATCATTAAAGTTTATTTTTAACTGCACGGTCAGGCTTCTTTATTGAATAAATTAGTTTTATATCATGAGCAGCTGAATTGAGTACACAGGTAAATGATAATTGTCACTTTATGAGGTGTAAAACCCCATTTGGACAATCAACCTTCCTGTATCTGTATTTTCTTTTTCTTTTTCTTTTTTTGTATAAAAAAACCTCATATGGACAAGTCTATCTGGTATTTACCCATACTTACTCTGGTACTGATTACCTATTCATATTGTATGTTGTAGTTCCAGTGCTACACATACGTCCTTGTCAAATCAGTAAATAAATCTAGATCTAGATCTTGTAAAACCATGACAATTTATAATGTTTTGACATGAAAAATTGTCATGGTACACCTTATGCACCTTATTGCATGATAACCTGTCATGTATCATGTTACAATATGTTTCTCATTATATGGGGATACTTCTTATTTTTATGAAGTGGCTTACATAATAATTTTGTCATAAATCTACTTGCAAAAAGTCACACCTATATTATCAATCAATAATTCTTTTTTCCCCCTCTCTCTTACTTAAGATATAACTAAACGGACTGTTTTGACGTGCAAAAGTATAATGATGATGATGATGATTTACACTGTCCTCATATTTTCGATGACAGACAAAGAAATGTATGTATATTATAATATGTTCTAATCTTAAGGAATTGTCTTTGTGTTGTATTGTGCCTTGACATGAGGTGGGAGCTTTATAAGCCATGGAAGCTGATTTACACTGTACCAAATATCTGCAATTTCAACAGTCCAAAAATTACCGTAGCTTCTTGTTCTAACAATTTACAAGGTGTAACTGTATATTGTAAAGCATTTATCTTAAAAAAAAAACAAAAAACCTATATATATATATATATATATATATATATATATATATATATATATAATGAAATCACACAAAAAAATTCACAGTATCACATTGTAAAATTACAGGATGGTTGTTTTTTCACTTAGTTCTGACTGTAAACGATACAAAGTACAATTATACACTATTACAGTTACAAACTATTAAAACTAAAAGGTGCAAAAGAGGACGTAAGGGTGGACAAGGTGGTACAAACCTGGCATCCAACCACTCAATTCAGTGTAAGTAAGACATTAGTAGCCAACAAAATTGAAATGTGATTCAAATAGTAACTTTATGCAATATGATTTGACCATGTATTTGTTTATTTTAACTCAGCGTTTAATGTAGATATGTCAAAACCAGCAGTTTAGTAAAAATAATGATTCTTTTTGTGTGACTGTATTTCACATTATTTTATTTATCTGAATTTTGTTTCATAGGGAATATACGAGGTGTCGGACTCAACTGCACTGGTTTTGGAAATGTTAGCTAGCAAGAAAGGTTAAGTTTAGCTAACGCTAGCTCTATTCGTTCGGAAATGCCTCTGTTAGCACTGGCCCGTTAGCATGGCTACAGTCAAACTGGAGCAGTTAAAGTTATGGTGGGAGATCTTTTTTTGGAACATTTTTTACCATATTGCTTGAAAACCTCTTCACAATCCCATTGTACCCATAGATATCTATAGAAAGGCTAGATTTCTCGTCCGCGCTGCAGGCCAATGGAGTTGAACATCCGCACTGGCGGCCATCTTGCCACAGTCACTTTACTATTACGATATCTATGTATTCTTATCAAGCATGTTCTTTTAAATAACGCAAAATAGCGATTTACCTAAAATCAACTAATTATTGAGCAGTTTAGTTTATGAGCGTAGTTATTATAGTGCATATTTATAATTAACCATAACAATAGGCTATTATGTGAAAATATCAAAAACACACACCACAACAATCAGTAATTGCAACGAGCATATGCACTCTCTCTTAATCTCTCTCTCTCTCTCTCCCTCCCTCTCTCCACACACACGCCTATTAAATATAATAGTCTACTAAAACTCAGTGTTAAGAAATGAAATGTTGGTGAGTAAATGTAGCAAATATAGTACATACATAGATACATATAGTCTAATGTATCTATAGTAATTTATGTCCTTTTTAAAAAATTTGCATTGCAACAACAGCAACAGAAAGTGGAAGTAGCCTAAAAGACAACAGCAACAGAAAATTGTGTTGTGTGTTGATATGAACAATGAAGATCAGTGGTAATTTTGTAATGATTCAAGTGACAAAACAATAATAGTAATAATAAACATCACATATTTGTTCTAATAAACAACACATTGCAGGAGCACAAACTTAATAATGACATTTTTATTTTAATCCATATTTCATTTTACAGCAAGGAATCACTTAGAAAAGACTAGAATACATTAGACCGGAATAGACTAGACTAGAAGAGAATACAATAGAAAATAGGCGACTTTATTCATACCCAGAATGAAACCATTAACATGTTGTTTTATTATTATTATTATTATTATTATTATTATTATTATTATTATTATTATTATTATTATTATTATTATTATT
>JAQQZY010000017.1:17488367-17503650 GCA_030068375.1 Ostorhinchus rueppellii | reverse complement strand
TGTATATATAAATGTGTTTTGTTTGAAAAATAGTTTCTCTTTTATCTCAGTAAATATTTATTTTAAAAATAGACTGAAAGTACTTCCAAACTTGCTTCATAAGATTAACCTACATCTGGTTTGAATTTTTAGCCCCTCTGTCCTGTTTTTAGGGACCAGTTTCAAAGAAGTACCCATCTATGTTTGTCTGACAGTGTTCACTGTTTGGATAGAATTTAGATCAAAGCAGATATGAATAATATTTCACAGCAGAAAGACATACTTGCAGATTCTTATAAATGAGTGTCTGCTTTTGATTAATGTCTTTTCCTTTAAAATAAAAAAAACAAACTTGTTTATGATGTTGGATTTACTGCCACATTTTATGTTTTAAGCAAAAAAGTTGATTATTATTTTTTTGTATTGTTGTTGATCTTCTAAATATTCTTTTCCAATTTCCAGAACACGTAAGGGTGATCAATGGAAGCTCTAAGTGTAGTGGCAGAGTGGAAGTTTATCATGATGGTCGTTGGAAAAGAGTGTGCAACAGTGACTGGGGTAAGGCCGAAGCTGACGTGGTCTGCAGAGAGATCAGCTGCGGCCCTCCTCTTCCTCAGACTGAAATTATACCTTTTGGAGAAGCACATGGGTTGTCCGGAGTCAAAACCAGCTGTTTTGGAAATGAGAGCTCTGTTTCTGAATGTAGTCTTCAGGAATTCCCATCAAACTGTGTTGACGCCACTGTTGTCTGCTCCAGTAAGTCACACACTTTGTAGTATTTTGTTGCCAGTTTTGTGTTTTTTTTGCTAGTTCTGTTGAATTGTTTTTTCTCAAATAATTGACATCTTATTTTGGCAATGCTATAGGTAGTAAACCAATAAGGTTTGTCAATGGGACTAATCGATGCTCTGGTCGAGTGGAGCTCTACCATGCTGGACAATGGGGAACAGTCTGTGATGACAGATGGGGGATGGAGGAAGCAACTGTCGCATGCCAAGAAATGAATTGTGGGAATGCTCTGACGGTGAAATTTAAGGCCTTTTTTGGCATGGGGAAGGATCAGGTTTGGATGGATGATGTTGACTGTATTGGTAATGAGGCATCCCTTTCTGAGTGTCGACACAGAGGCTTTGGAGAACATGACTGTGACCACAATGAAGATGCTGGTGTTATATGCTCAGGTAACATGTCATGCAGTTTTCCAAGCTCTGTTATATTAAGTTACATATTCATCTCAAGCACAATCAAATGTTCTTTTGGTGATAATAATAACATCCTTACTTTGTTTTTTCTCTTTATGGGTTGTATTCTCAAAAAACCTTATCAGTTTAGTCTCGTCTTACAGAAAATACACATGTACGTCACAGAAATGCACATCAGATCATGTAAAGTACATGTCTAAAATAAGTGTTCACATTTGCAGAACACATGCCAACATGTCTCTAAAGTACAAGACAGGCTGTTCCAATGTGAAATGTGGATTTAGAACATTTTCTATACCCATAGGACCTTATGTAAAATCCATCTGAAATTCTGAGATCTGATAATACAGTAGGATCAACAACATATGCCAAAACCAAGACAACTACAAATGTAATTTTACATGCAGTATTTGCCATCACTATTTAGCACTGTTGAATTAACATGGTGGTTCTGCCCTTTGTTTACCTATTGTCGTGCCTCTTAGCTGCATTGATAATAGTTTTTCATTAGGGCTTTCTTCATTCAGTTTTAGACACCGAGTTGATTGAACTAACTGTGAAAAGCTGCTCTGGAACTGAACACTCAGTTTCATATCTTAGGGTTTAGTAACACAGCGTTCAGTGTTAGACTTAGAGTTTGATGAATGGCTTTATGGAAAAAGGCTCTGGTGGGAGATGAAGTAAAGGCACAGGTAAACTGCAGTGACATGAAAGGTTAATCACAAGAAAGAATTCTACCCATAAAACCTTAAAACATCTGCATCCTTGGTAGTTGACAAAATTATCTGACAAGTGGTGTCAGGCAGAACAAACCCCACCCCTTGTGAGTATTTTGTCATCAATCCAGCTGATGCTATCCTGTCTATGCTTGTGCTGATGTCAGCATAGACCCAGATGGCACAGATGAAATTTTGGCCATTATAAATAAATGGGGGGGATTTCAAGAATTCATAAAATTTTTTTTTTACTTTGACCTACTGTTCCCAAAATGTAATCACATCTATTCTGGGTCACTGGCAATCTATAAACTCAGTTAGGTGTGAATTCAACCAACAGTTTTGCTGCTAAAGTGTTAATAAACAAAGAAACAAGCCAAACTAAAAACAAAACCCCTCTCCTCCCGTTCGGGGGATGCACCAGGACACCATTGTTGATGTAGTTCTGGTCTATAAAGATACAGTAAGTTGGGGGCACATGAGATGTTCCATGTAATCAGATGAGAGTGAGGAGATCTATCCAAACAGGTGAGGGTGAGGGAGGAGGTCCAGAGTCACAGGTCAGGACATGGCACAGATGTGTCACCTCAGATCCCGTTGTCATTGGGCCCCAGGCGGCTACATCTGAAATAGTAGTCACTCCGCCAGAGGGGAGTGGAGAAAATTGACACTGGGTGAACAGTAAAAAGTAGAAAAAATAATTATGGACAAACAGTAAAACAGCACAGCTGTGATTTTTCACACACTACGTTCATTTATTTTCGTCTGTAAGAGCAAGATAGAAGAAAAAAGTGCAAATATTCATGTATAGTACACCAACAGTACAGTAGAGTACTTCAAATTTCCACTGAGTAAAGCTCTGTTTTTCAAGCAGAGAATCAAGAGTATTTCAAACTGGAATATTTCTAACATGTTGCATCTTTTACACGTAGAATATTCAGGTATTCTTTTCTGTAAGGTGTTCACAAACTTCTAACGTCGGTGTCCTTTTTACTGTCTTCCCATCCAGAGAATGTCAGATTGCTCAATGGAACTGATCGGTGCTCTGGCAGATTGGAGGTCTTCCATGGTGGCAGATGGGGAAAAGTCTGCAACAATAACTGGGGCATCAATGAGGCAAAGGTGGTTTGTAAAGAACTTGACTGCGGTTCTCCTAAAAAGACAGAACAAAGGCCAGTTTACGGTCAAAGCAGTGGACTAAGAGGATACTTGAGTCGTTGCACTGGAAATGTGAGTTCTATTGCACAGTGTGTGGTTCAAGAAAGTCTAGGGGCATGTGAAGGGGTTTCACTTACATGTACAGGTGAGTAAAAGTAACCTTAATCAACTGAACTTTATTAACTTATTAATCATGCAGTGTGCTGTGAGCGTGCTCATGTTGTGGCAAAAGAGCGGAGGATGTATTAGTAAATGGCGAAAAAATGGTAAAATGCAAGTTTCAACTGAAGTGATTGGAGGAGGAGCCATTTAGAACCTGGTTAAAGCCTGTCAAAATGTAGAACTATATACAAAACTATCTGCAGTTGGATTTGGGCATTAAATTAGTTTAAAGTGGCATTAAAAACATTCAATTAGATTTACTGATATATCCAGAAACCCCGTCAAGTCTAAATTTCAGCTGCTCTGTAAGATATAATATGATAGGAACTCATTTGACCCATTAACCAAAAACTGGAGATGAATGATATTAGTTTAGTCTGTCTTAGCACTTCTGACACTACTGTGCCTCTCTTCTTCAGGTAATCCACCAATAAGACTTGTCAACGGTACTGACCGATGCTCAGGCAGAGTGGAGATTCTTCATGCAGGTCTATGGGGAACAGTGTGTGATGATGAGTGGGACATGAGAGATGCCCAGGTGGCCTGCAGAGCTGTGGACTGTGGAACAGCTCAGACAGCCAAATCTGGTGGATTCTTTGGTGAAGGAGAGGGGAACATCTGGCTGGATGACGTCAACTGTTTAGGTAATGAATCGTCACTGCTTCATTGTCAGCGGCCCTCGATGGGAGAAAATAACTGTGGCCATGGTGAAGACGCTGGTGTGGTGTGTTCAGGTACATCACACTATTTTCACTTTTCATATTTGACTCAAAACTTACTTGAACTTGCTTTTCCATTAGGCTTATGCGCAAAACTTCACTGATATTTATGAAATGTCAAAAAAGCAGAAGTGCATAATGTCAGTTTTTCCATTAAATCAGAAATGTGATGATTTGTTTATTTATTATCGCAAGATGACATGAGAAGTCATTCCATAAACATAGTGATGAATGTAAATATGGTGTTGATTCAAAGATATATTTATTATTATTATTATATATTACGCCTCTATTCTGTACTTAGTTATTAAATTATTATTATAGGGCAGCTGTGGCTCAGTTGATAGAGCAGGTTGTCCAATGACCAAAGGGTTGGAGGTTTGAATCCTGGCTCCGGCTGTCAAAGTGTCCTTGAGCAAGACACTGAACCCTAAATTGCTCCCAGTAGGGTCTGGGGCAGCGCCTTGCATGGCAGCAGCCACTTACTGGTGTGTGAATGGGTGAATGCGAGGCTTTGTAAAGCGCTTTGGGCACCATGAAGGTGTAGAAAATGCGATATATAAGTGCAGTCCATTTACCATTTAAATTAAATTATTCGGTTTCCTGGTGTGTCCTCACATACCACAACATTTTTCTGTTAAAACTCTTCTCTTGTAACATCCATCAACATCCAGGTTTTTTTATTCACATGAAGGTCTTTCCATTGCAGTTTTGCGTAATATACCAATTTCGCAACGCCTGAAAAACCACCTCTTGCTAGTGCAAAAACTTTTAATCGAAAAACGCAAGCTTTAGCGAAATTCTCATTTTTCATTACGTAAATTTTTAATGCACAAGTTGTATTTGCGATATTTGAGGGTCAGTGGAAAAGCGACTCTCAGAATATAACTGTCATTTTCAGCTTAACCCATAAAGACCCAAACATTCACTATTGAACAAAATTGTCTATTGAAGGGTCTGATCAAGTGATAGTGAACATCAACATGAAAAAGTAAATTTCCACACATCATTTATCAAATGGGCTCATTTTTTAGCTAAAGATCTCTATTTTATAGAACTGTTCTCCTTAAAATATCACTTACACAGTACAGGAGAAGATCCAAACCTTCTGCTAGGCTGCATTAAATTAACAACAACACATGCAAAAGACTGTCTATTACTGTGAGAAATTATAATTTTGAATGAGGAAGTTTGTGAATTCATACACTGGTCACATTTTAAAAAGACTATCTGTGAACTGTTACTAAGAAATGTCTCTATTTATAATTTATCTATATCAGTATGGACCAGCACCAAGTGGTAAATAACACTGTGTTAATATTAAATACATTAAATATATCATTGTGAACATATCTGGTTTGTTTTCAAAATTAAGTCAACATTTTGGATGATGTATACAATGGTAAAGAGTTGTCCACATGTTACTATGGCAACTTGTCCACGTTACCATATTCTCATGTCAGTAAAACAGAGACTTTTCAGTATTTTATTTTACATTTAGTTGACCATAATCTCTAAAAGGTTTTTTCCTACTTGATATCAGTTTCTGTTGAGAACTGCAGATTTTGAATGTTTGTGTTTTTAAAAAAAAAAAAGAATGTCAGTTTCAAGTCCACATGTTACCGAGTAGTAATTTGACCTTTTTCACCTAAAAGTTTTATCTCCCCATATTTTGTTATACATAATGTTGAAGTGCTTATAAATACCTACTCAAATATGTATAATACATGCATATAAGTTACTCTGCCGTCATCACCATCATCTTCTACAACATTAATTCACCAGTAAAACCCACTGAGTTTGATAAATGACAGTGGATGAAAAACTGGGTTTATGTTCAGTTAATGATAGATTTTGCAAAAAAAGTCACGTTCTCTCCATTTTTTTTCCCTGTTTTTGATACAACAACCTTCAACTTTAATCTGAGCTTTTATGAACATCTACATGATCAGTGAATTAAAAATTGGAAAATACCTGATTTTCACTGAAGAAACACAAAATACAGAGGACAGTATTATAATAAATGGTAATAAATCACTTAGTAAAGGTTAAATAGAGAAAAATTAATTTGTGAACTGACACAAAAGTAGCACTGGGTCTTTATCAATCAATCAGTCAAAGTTTGTAGCACTTTACAACAACATGAAGAAAAGCAAAGTGCTTTATGTCTAAAAGCATGATTGAATTAAAAGATAGAAACAGTTGCATAAAACAACAAAACACAACGCACAGTGATTAAAAACCCCACTAATTAAAACCTAAGACCCAATCCCAATTCACCCCTTAGCCTTAACCCTTCTCCCTACCTCTTGGCCTTTGCACTTGGCACTACCCCTTGAAACGGAGCTGCAAGGGGTAGGGGTTGAAACATTCCACTATGAAACTGGACAACACTTTGCGACCTGTGACGTCGTCAGTGGTCATCAACACAACTATACAACACAACGATAAGCAGATGCAAAAACTTTGTTTCTGTAAATATCAATCATGCCGTCAGCAGCTGTAACCGTCTCTGTTCCATGCGCTTTGGTCATCTTTTTACGGCTATCAGCTTTAAACCACAGAATTGCGATCTATTGGCGCTTTTCCACTGCGAACCCTACTTGTCTCTACTCAGCACGCTTCGGCTCGACACGACTCTACCCACTTGTTGGACCGGCACGGTTATGTTTCCACTGCCAGCTGTTACTAGTTTGGACTAGTTGAAGTGGGTGGAGTTGGCGGAGTGGACACAGACTTGTCGTTGTTTTCAGGCGACTACTAAAGTGTTACGCCGTGGTCAGTAAAGTAAACAACAACGGTGGAGGCACTGGATGCAGTACTGCTTTTGTTGTTTATTGTTACTGAAAACGCCTAAACAGACGCAGGTCTGTCTGGCGGGTGATTATTTCAGATCCCAGAGCTTTGTCGCGCGTATGACAACATTTCCTCTGACCAATCAGTGGACAGCACTGTTCACGGGACATTTTAGTGCCGGCACGGCACGGCTAGACCCACTTCTGAAACAGGTACGAAAAATCGTAACGGGTCCCAGGTCCAACCCCCGAGTGGAAAAGGGTCATATTGGGGTAGAGCCGTTACGAAAACGTGCAGTGGAAAAGAGCCATATAACACACTGAAACAGCATTAAATGGATAATCAAATGATTAAGTTGTTTACAAGGAAAGTCCTTACATTTGTCTGTTTCTTTCATCACCGCTGCACGTTTTGGTTGTTTACTTCCGTCTTACCAATTATCTGTACAGAAGTATGTGAAGCTCCTCCTACCCCTTCGTTCATAGCGTGGTCCTGGAAAATCTCTTTTCTGAGGACGATACAGCCCTTTGCCTTAGCCCTTCCCCTCCGTCTAATCAGGACGACACTACCACTTCATGTGGACGCGCAAAACAGAGGTAGGGCCAAGGGGTGAATTGGGATTCAGCCTAATTTTGTCTCCGTGATAAGGGTTAAAAGCCAGTCTAAACAGGTGTGTGTTTAACCTGGACTTGAGCAGAGGCAGGTCAGTGAGGACTCACCAGTCAGGAAGTAGTGAGTTCCATAGTTGTGGAGCAAGTGCACGATCACCCCATTGTTTATATCTTTATGGGTTAACTTGTTGAACCGCCAATATCTACATTTCCATAACTGTCCTCTAGATTCCAGGTATCAGTTACTTATCTCCTGAACTAACTCCTTTTGTTTTTTTGTTTTTTTAGCTACTATCAGACTGATAAATGGGACTGACCAGTGCTCAGGCAAAGTGGAGTTCTACCACGGTGGCCTGTGGTCACCAGCTCTTAACTTAAACTGGGGAATGAATGAAGCAGCGGTGGTTTGCAGAGAGATGAACTGTGGAGATGCTGTACGGGTCACAGGATCATCTCCTCAAGGAGCACAAGTGACAGGATATAAAGTCAGTTGCACCGGTAGAGAGACGTCTCTGACAGGGTGCACACTCAGAGAATATCTGAGGACCAGCAGTGATAATATTGATGACGCAGCTGTTGTTTGTTCAGGTAAGACTTGACACATATTGAAGAGACGGACTGATGGACATTTTTTTGGAATTATCTTTTAATATTTTTTTCAGGCAGCCTTATCTTTTCAGCGTTTTACATCAGGTATATGACTTCTATATGTGTAAAGAAAACAACAAAAAAACATACTCATACAAGGGAAATATGATTTTAAAAAAATGGCAAAAATACTGTTGTCCATTGAAGAGGGAAGTCCCTTTTTTTTTAGATCTTTCATTTTCAGTGGATTATATGCCACAACAGTACAGTTGTGGAAAAAATTATTAGACCACCAATGTTTTCTTCAATTTCTTCTTCATTTTAATGCCTGGTAAAACTAAAGGTACATTTGTTTGGACAAATATAATAGTAACAACAAAAAATATCTCATAATAGTTTAATTTCAGAGCTGATATCTATCCATTTTCCATGTTTTCCTGATAAAAACCAAAATCACTTCAGTTCTTACATCAATATCTATGGCATAGTACTGACAAAAACAGTGCTTTGAGGCATTCTATGTTTTCTTTTCTGTCTGTTTTAGTCACATGACACACACAGGAGTTAGTACTTGATTGCGTAACTATTGTTTTTGATGAGTTTTGATGGTCAAATAACTTTTTCCATAACTATATACACACAGTAACTTAAAATAGAGTTAATGGGAAATAACACATATATTTCCCATTCCATTTTTTCCTTCCACAAACTGTTTATCTCTGTATAAGATTAACACTGAACATTTAAAGCGTGTAGCATGAACCAAGGGTTTACATACATAGTTTATATGCATTTTACTCTTTATCAAGTAAAATCAGCTCTTAATAGTGTTAGAAAATCAACCCAGTTTTTCGCAATACTTGGTGAATTTATCTGGGTCAAGTCTGACAGAGAAAGTCAACTTCTCCATCCTATGCGTGTCACCTATAACCTCTATCCAGTCTTCTATTTTTTGACACACATTTTGCCCATATAATGTGATTTACAGGCAATGTGAAGTTGGCAGATGGAGCCAACCGCTGTGTTGGAAGAGTGGAGTTCTACGACAAAGGCCGGTGGGGGACAGTGTGTGGTGAATCCTGGGACATTAATGACGCAGCAGTGGTTTGTCAACAGCTGAATTGTGGGAGAGTTCACAAAATCACCACCATGCCTGACTATGGCCACGGCACAGGACAGGTCTGGATTGATCAGATTGAATGCAATGGACGGGAGTCGACGCTTTCTCAATGCCAACAAAGACCATTTAGAGATAAAACCTGCAACATCACCTCAGTTGCTGGGGTCACCTGTACAGGTATCAAAAAACTCATTTTTACTGTTACTGTATTCTTTAGGATTTCTTGATTTGTTATCTATATTTTGTTGTATTTTGTAGCAGCAAAAGGGAACATGGAAATATCTGAAAACATAATATTACTGATGGCCTCTAGAAATAAAAATTTAAATTTACGACTCATGGACCCTGTTCAGACCTGGAATTAACATCTATCTCAAGATATATAACCTAAATTAGCCTCATCCCTGCATCAAAATACATCCCCAAATGTGTTTTGGTTGATCACTTACTGTATGATCAGATCTGATTTTCTCACCCAATAGACAAATAAAAATGCTTAAAACATGCTGCAGTTTTCATTTCCAGTTAGCAAGGCTGGATTTGAAATGCGTCTTTGCAATTTTTAAAATTTTTTTATTGTAGAGCTTGAAAGGTACCGGTGGCATCTTGTATCTGTTTTCTTGCCTAATATTCTCAAATCAATTAATAAATTGTACATTCCGATGGTACGAGTTTGACCATGTCAAAGTGTTTTTATTGGTTTTTGTTCATGATATAGGCTTTGTTATGATTGAATCTTCAAGCATTTATAACATATTTATACATTTGTCCTGGATGATGGAAACTGTAGATTTATTTTATTTTTTTTATTTCTGAATTTATTGAAAATATATGTGTGCAAAACATTGAGAAACTTTGAACAAACAAGGTGTGAAAAAGAAAAATCTTCCAAACAAATAAATTAATATAATGCAAAGGTCTACAGACATAAAAAGGGAAGAAAAAAAAAAAAGCAAGCCGTGGAGAAAAAAATGACTTTGGATCATTTGTGCTCTCAGGTTATATCAAACATATGAAGCACTCTTGATATATCTTTGTTGGTCTTAAATTGTCTCTTCTATAAAATATATCAATATAATACTGTTGCTGCACAGATGGAGGGTATGAGCTCAAAAGGCTGTTCTTTAATCCAACTCAGAACACATTCCTGTTCAGACCACAAAGAGAATGTGACTTCAGAATTTGGATTTGAATGCATCCTCAAAGCATGTTCAGTATACATTACAACTCTCCAATTATGTCCAAATCACTCAGAATGGATGTTAATGTCAGGTATGAAAAGGGCCATAGAAGGAAGGATTTAATATCTGCTATCTGCTATCTCTCTCACTTCTGAAATAGGACGTTCAGAACTTCCTTTAACAGAACTGTTACATTGTCGACATCATAAACATTTGTTATACAATGTGAGTTTTTCTCCTTATACTTTTGCACAATCAACGTTTTGTTCAAATATGGTATTTTTTGTCTCCAAAACATTAGGATTGATACCCTAAAGCAGTAACCCCAAATAAATGGTTGATGTCATGATGGCTTCATCCATTTTTTTCATTCTGTTTATGAATTAAACTTTACATTTTGTACAACACGCTTCATTAATTAATCTATTTGAGTTCATTGCCCAATATTTTCTCATTGCATTCTGCTTCTCATCTCTTTTTTTCTTATTTTGCAGAAAGTTTGGCAGTTCGATTGGTCGGCAGTTCAGATCAGTGCTCAGGCAGGTTAGAGGTTCTTAGTGGTGAAGTGTGGGGAACAGTGTGTGACACAGACTGGAACATGAATAAAGCTGAAGTGGTGTGTGAGCTGTTGGAGTGTGGACATGCTGTCAGTGTTCCTGCTGATGCCCAGTTTCAGCAAGGCACTGGGCCAGTGATGGAAGCAACTGATTCATGTTTTACTAATGTGACATCTCTTCAACAATGCTCACGGGGAGGTTTCAGAACTTCAACATGTAGACATGAAAATAGCAGCGTTGCTGTTATTTGTGCAGGTAAATGCAAGGAAATTCTGTGTTCAGTTATTTCACTGTGAATTCTGAGTAATGGAGAATTAATCAATTTACCACTTTTAATTTATTATTTTTCATGCCAGAAGTTACATACAATGTATCCTAGCCATATTTCACATGCTGGTACCTTTTTTTTTTTCTTTTTTTTTTTAGGAAAACAAATATTTCATTTGTGCTGCTGTGATCCAATATTACAAAATGTAATCTACTTGTAAACTATAAAGTTTGCATTTATGTTATTCATGTGAACTGACACACATTAGTTGCATCTGACAACATCAGTCATCATCAGTGGTTGACTTTGATCATTGTCATTTCTATTTTCATATGCAGCACAGATTCGGGTTGTTGGTGGCGCCAGTGAATGTTCTGGACGAGTGGAGATCCTTCATAAAAGTCAATGGGGAACTGTGTGTGATGATGAATGGGAAATTAGTAATGCTGATGTGGTATGTAGACAGCTGGGATGTGGTCATGCAATTTCTGCACCCTCAAGTGCCCACTTTGGAAGAGGCACTGGTCCAATATGGCTGGATAATGTCGGGTGCACGGGTGAAGAGTCGGCTCTCACGCAATGCTCACACGTTGGTTTTGGAGAACATAATTGTGGGCATGGCGAAGATGCAAGCGTTATCTGTTTAAGTAAGAGGTTTATTTTAGATCTACAATGAATTCTTACCAGTTTAATCTTTGCATGCAGCAGTATTGAGTAATGAAATGTACGTCCACCTCTTGTCTGTCTCAGGTGCTCTTCAGAAGCCCCAGATTAGTCTTAACCCCTCTTCAGAAGTAAACTGGGGAGAAAGACTAGAAATCACCTGCACTGTTGTGACAGAAAATTTGGGTGGCACATTTGTGCTCAGGAAGACTGAAGGATCTTTTAAAATGGAAAGATACTCTGACAGTGAAGCTGCCACTTTTGCCTTTCTTAAAGTTGACTTCAGCCAAGCGGGGTCATACTTCTGTGAATATAAGAAGAAACTGCCAAATCAAATCGTCTATTTTCCTCAAGGGAATGTTGCTGAAGTCTCTGTCACAGGTAAGGAATTATATGCTTTGATACTTAGTACAGTTTAGTTTAATTAAAATATGCAACAAAACAAAAGTAATCCTAAATAAAACAGTTTGCTAGAAAACATATATATATGAAAGCAAAATATGACTTCCTTCGCACATTTGAAAAGGAGTGGGAAGACGTATAATTTAATTAATCCCACCCCTTCCCCACACAACAGTCCATCCTTTAGCTTCTTAACAGCATAACATGAAAAATTAATTCCCTTGGATCTTTTGTAAATAGTTAACCTCACTTATCATCTTCACACACCTATATTGACCTACCAGAATACTAAATAAATAGATACATGCATACATCCTTGAAGGTAACATAAAGTGAATACACAATAAAATGAACAAGAAAACCACTTGTTTTTATTTTGTGTTTTGTTGTAATCTGTAAATACTTGTCTGCACTACAGTAAAACTGGAGAAGCCCAGCATTTCCCTGACATCGCCTTATGCAATGGTGATCTACAGCCCTAACGAAATATCAGTCAGCCAAGGCGACGGCTTCTCCATCACCTGCTCTATTCATTCCATATATCCTGGGGGTTACTTCTATCTGACAAGGTCTAACGTCAGCTCCACTGAAGCAGAACCAGCGCTTGGTCACCAAATCTTTTATCTGGCAACCTTTGAATTCCCTTCAATAGAGTACGAACACCAAGGAGCATATAGTTGCGTCTATGGTGTTAACATCTCATCAAAGAGCTTCTGTTCTATTCCATCAAAAACAATTCAAGTCATTGTGGTTGGTAAGAACTCCTAATATTGATATTATTTATTTATTTTAGTTGGTATTGCCTTCTATATTAAAATATCTATAATCTTTTTTTATTGCAGGTCCCTCATCCTCTTCACCAGTGTCTGGAATTGTGGCTGCCATAGTGGTGTTGCTTCTTCTGCTGGTTGTAGGTTATGTAGTCTGGAGAAAAAGAAGATGGGGTGCTGGTAAGTAGAAAACATTAAGCAGTAAAAAAAAGGCAACTTATTCTATCACAGTTTGTGCATGTACATTGTTTATAACTACACTCATTAATATTTTCTCAATAACATCTACAATAAACACACTTGTGATGTACTACTACTGCAGTATTTAACCCATAAAGACCCAGTGCTGCTTTTGTTGCACTTCCCAAATCATTTTTTCTCTAATTTTAACCTTTCTTAAGGCATTTATCACACTTTATTGTATGTTATCGCATTTATTTTTGTGTGAAAATCAGATATTTTCCTGCATTAGTTTATTGATCATGTAGGTGATTTCAAAAGCTCAGAGTAAATTTAAAGGTTACTGGATAAAACAACAGAGAGGAAAAAGTGACTTTTCCAAGAAAATATATCATTAACTGAACACAAACCAAGTGTCTTCAATTACTGTCATTTGTCAACCTCCATGGGTTTTACTGGTGAATCCATGTCGTAGAAGATGACAGTGTTTCTACGTTCACTACAGAGCCTCTGAACGTCCAAATGGATCATATCTGATGACCATGAAAAGATGGCAAGCTGTATTTTACACTAATTATTGGCATGTGTTGGAAGAATTTCTGAAAAGAAGAGGCAGAGACACTGGTTTAAGGAACAAATAATGAGTTTACTCATATTAGGAGTCAAGTACAAAGGAAAATTGACTGACTGACATTGGAGAGGCTAAACCATAATATAGAACATGGGCATGTACACTTCGGTTAGTATGTCAAAAGAACTAAGGTGTTTCAAACACATTGGTTCGTCTATCAAAACATATTAATAATGTTCGAGCTCATTGGTACACGTACTAAACTTCCTGTATCCCACCCCCACCCACACTATGGCCCTTTTACCAGACACGACTCCAGACTGGATGGCGCCCACAGATAGATTGTCTCTCCTAAGTATAAACATATATGACATGTCACCAAGATTTCATCCATGACCCTTTTCCCAGAACCTTTAACACTCAATAAAGAACTGGCCTAAAACTCACATAACAACATGTATTGGTAAGTTTAGTGGATCTGAAGTTATTAAATCATTTAGATCAGTCAATGGTTTTGGTCACTGGTGGATATTTAGATTTGTATGGATTAATGTACTCATCACATTTTTTTTCTTCATAAGACTTCAGCTTGTGGAGTCAAAATAAAATCGACATATCGGTATCAGAAGTACATTTACAGACCAAATTTTTACAATATTACAGATTTCCAATGATATCATCAAATTTAATCATTGTCTTGAAATGTATATACCGTATATGTACTAATAGAAATAATAAGAAAACCCAACCTGACCAAGGAACTGATGAAGACCTGAGGTTGGTCCCAGAACACCTTCAAGGGCTGCTCACTGTTCCTAATGTGTACTGTACACTGATTCAGATTCAGATACATTTATTCATGCACAAAAAGAGAGAACATATTATACAAGTGCAGTTTACAACAGATGTACATGAAAGGGAACCCCAGGGAAGCAATATTGCTTATAGATAGGGGACCCAAACCACCAGCAACATCCACACCTTTAATCCCTCACAAACCCCACCCCAGTGACAGACCTTCATATTCATCAACACCTACTTATGTGTAGTCATCGACACGCATCCACACAATCACACATAAGTACATGTACCCACACATACCCAAACAGCAGCATTTCCAAAATACATGATTCAGACAGAAATTATATTACACATAGCAAGACAGAAGTTTCTTTCTAACATTTTTTTAAGGGATTGTGATAATTTAATAAACCCATCTAGTTCATTCCAAATCTGCAGGCCTCTGCAAACAACACTCAGGCTGGTACATTTAAGTTTACGCTTTTTCCCCCCCAATATGATTTTTTTCCCCTTGTGTTGTGAATGTGCAGGGGGACGGGAGATCGGGATCAGGTTACTTAAGCGATTATTGAGTTGGTTGATAACCTGATACATAGTACAGTCATTGTGATAGATGTTGAGATCAGGAAGCTTCAGCAGATCAAGTGAGTGGAAAATAGTGGATTGTAATAGCTAATGCTAGGTACTGTCTTTGTGTATTAAAGGTATGGTGGGAGATCTTTTTTTGGAACATTTTTTACCATATTGCTTGAAAATCTCTTAACAATCCCATTGTACCCACTGAAATAGAATGTTTGCAAAAAAAGAGAAAAGTTTTAGTCCAGTCTAGAGGGTGTAAC
>JAQQZY010000017.1:17388496-17401088 GCA_030068375.1 Ostorhinchus rueppellii | reverse complement strand
AGCTGGGATAGGCTCCATGTGACCCCCGTGACCCTAGTGAGGATAAAGCGGGTATAGAAAATGAATGAATGAATTTAAGACAACAGTGTGACATCTGCTTTTGGTGCTATGTCTTCAAATACTTACAGGAATTAAGTATGAAATATGCACCAATCAATGTGCTCCATATATTTACAGTATGCATATTAAATAACTTCTCACGATAGGGCTGCCACCATTTTCCACAGAACGCAACAAAATGAATATTACCAATCCAGCACACTGAAAAAGGAAAACTGCTGACAGGGCAGGGACAAGTACTAAAAATATATGTTCCTCTGCCTGTTCATGTAGGTTTTAAATGTTTTAAAGCATTTCAACACAAACAGATCACAGCCAGAACCAGGCCCAGTGGGCACTGGTCCAAGTGGACGGCAGGGGCATGGGCCAGCAGGTGAAACAGTTCATGTACAGTAACATAAACCAGAAACCTGCAGTCTGATGTGCCACTGAGGAACAGAACAGGTACCAATTTGGGGTCCAGTGGTAATAATACACCCACGATGCTAAAAATACCAACCTTTCTTTGTATTGGCATCCCAAACTAACCTCTTTTCCAGAGTCAGGGCTGGGTGTTTGGATGATTGTAATGTTATGGCCTTCAGCTTAGCAGCATTATTTTCAGCTAAAGGACATGGACAGCATTTACAGATGATATTTGACTTCTGCACCTGGACCCATGAACATATACAACTGTTTTTATAAATGATTTTCACCATTTATTATTGTATCCTCTGCATTTTTTGTTTTTCAGCTGAATTATTTATCATGTATAGATAGGGGTGTTAAACTCATTTTATTTTCACATTCAGGCCAATATCATTTCAACTGGGCCGGACTTGAAAAAAAATAAAATAAATAACAGTAAAAAAAAAAGTGAAATTACGTTATGAAAATGGTTACATCTACAAAGTTTCAGTTAAAAATCTGAGTAACATGAACAACTTGAAATTTCTTAAGACAAATAAGTGCAATTTTAATACTATTCTGGCTTAGTTTCTGTTTTGATTGTTAATCGTTACAGATCACAGTGGATCTGCAAACACACAAAACATTTAGTAACAGGCCGAATATTGATTCAACTGCATTTACTTCTCTGAAGATGTTTCAGATTGCTCATATTATTTCTTCAAGTTTTTCATTATTCTTGTGAAAGGATAGTTTGTAAATGTAAATAATTTTGCGTAATTGTACTTTTTTGGTACTGGTTTTATTCTTGTTGTTTTTAATTGTACAGATTTTATGGGTTTTTTTGTTTAATCTATTCTTGTATTTTATTCTGTTGTGCATTTGTTTTCCTGTACAGCACTTTGGTCCACTGTGGTTGTTTTAAAGCGATTTACAAATAAAGTTGGACTGGATTGGATTTTTTACACAAAACAACAAAATTTGGAGATGTCATTATTTATATGGTGTTATGTTATTATTTTACACGTTCAACTTTGACACCATATTGGTCTGAATGTGGAACCTGAACTAAAATCATTTTTTCTTCCTTGATTGTTAATATCTTTAATGTAATTTTTGGATTTCACAAATTCATCTCATTGGGCCCCTTTACAGGCCGATAATGGCCATTTTCTTTCCTTCTTTTTTTTTTTTTTTTAAATGATGATATTTTTTACTTGCACATTCAGAATATGCTCAAACAAACACAGCTTCAAAGTGCACACGAGAATAAACAAAAGTAAAATAAAGGGCAGATCAAATAATCAAAACAGCACATAGCAAGAACATCATATTCAGGAAGAGTTTAACTGCATGGACCGTTACTGATTGGTGAGCAAAGTGTGAGCTAGATTTTCATAAAATCTCAGAGTAAATTTAAAGGTTATTTATCAAAACATAGAAAACTGAAGAAAAATGGGATTTTTCAACAACACCTATCATTAAGTGAATGTAAAACAAGCAGCACGTGGGTTTTACAGGTGAATCAATGATGCAGATGATGGTGTTTCTGTGTTCAGTACGGAGCCTCTGAAAATCCAAATGGGTCATATCTGATACCGCTGGCAAGCTAACAAATGGTATTTTACCTGAATTATGTAAATGTTTCAATCGGATAAGAGCTTCGAAAGTTATTAAACCTGTTATATCAGTAGATGCTATTGTTTACCAGAGGCTGTTGGAGAGGCCTTTCAGATCAGGATGTGGAGTATGAAACATGTGATCATGTGGGTTCCACAGCGCTGCCACATTCCTATTCTCACTCTGACACTGTGCAGCCTCTCGCTATCATCATAGTTGATGCCAATTAAGTCTGGGAGGGTTCAGGCCTCAGGAAAGAGATTAGGGTTGGGCCTAAGTCTGGGACGTGACGACTCTGTTTTTCTTAAACTGACATTTATGTTCAAGTATTTATTTTTTTTTGGTCGAAATTTCTCTTAAATCACGTTTTGGACACTTTGTAATAAAACTGAAAATAAAAGAAAAGCGAGGGAGAGGTTCATGGAGCAGGTGTAAGTACGTGCCACGCCAAATCCAAGAATGTGATCTCAATGAAAAAATAGAAAATGCATTTCATCCCACCTCCCCCCTCCTTTCTCTCACCTCCACTTCTTTTTATCCACTCCCTCATCTCTCCATCCCAATCAATCTCTCCCTCCCCCTCACTAATGCACTCTTTCATGTGCTCTCCTATTTCTCCCTCTCTCTCTCTCCTCCTCTCTGCTGCCCTCTCTCCCTCACCCTGATGTCTCATGGCCCTTTTGTCAGCCTTCTACATTTTTGGGGGGTAATGTGACTCCCCCCTCCCCATTTTTCCCCAGGGTGGTCCGCTCCTCTCATTCAAACAACAAGCTCAGGCTGAATGGAGTTGGCGAGGACGGGGGAGACGGCGAGAGGGGGAGACGGAAGAAAAGGATGCAGAGAAAGTTAGATAATAGGTATGTAAATCACCCATTAAATCTTGTGCCTGTTCATTCATATGTGACTGGGACAGGTAGCGTATGCATGCTTAATGCATCACATCTGGGAAAGGGATCCTCACTGTGTGTGTGTGTGTGTGTGTGTGTGTGTGTGTGCGTGCGTCTGTGTGTGTGTGTGTGTGTGTGTGTGTGTGTGTGGTTATCCATGTACCTGTACCATCTGCTTGGTCACATTTAGCAGCTGCTGTTGTGTTCACTTTTATTCAATACTGAAGAAAGAAGCCATTCCACATAAAAATCTCTTTATCTGATATTTATACGTGTAATTTTACCAATTTTTTTAAAAAAATATTTGTTACTTTTTATTACAGCGCAGTATATAAATAAGATGGGTTTTTAAAAATGTATTTTATATTGTCAACAAATACATGTGACCAAAGACGTAACAATGATAGCGTAAATAATAGTTCCTTTGGATTATTTATATGTTGTTTTCATTCATATGTCAGTAGATTCTTCTCACCCTTTACATATTTCAGTTCATTACAGACTTTGAATGTTTTCCTGTCCTTAATTCCCTTCCACACACACAGTAGTGTTGGAAACTACTGACTCAGTGTGTGCTCTAGTGGGACGTTCAAGTGTTTCTCAGGCCCAGACGTCATGTTTTCATTTTTCGGTCTCTTCTGTTTTAATTTCTTTTCTCGCTCCTTTCTGTGTTTACATTTTCATGCCTTCACTCATCTGTTCCTGTTTTCCTTGACACATCATTTTTTTCTGTCCCGTTGCTCTGCTCGTCTTTCTCTTTCTCTCATCATCCTCTTACTCTTTCATGCCTCCAAATTTTGTTTCCCTGGTTTTTCTGCCTCAGGCCCATCCTCCATCGCTGTCATCCCTGAGCCTTCATTTTTTCTTGCCAGGGGATGCATGTATACACACACACACACACACACACACATACACATACACACATATATACACACTCACCTATACATACCAGTGCGATGCCCCAGACAGCCCTCTACAATGTGGATACCCCAAGGGAGCTTGGGTAACTTAGTCCCCTCTATCTGCCAACTGCTGTGTCACAAAGAGGCTCGCATTACACACACACACAGACACACACACTCACATAATTAAACACACACAAGCATATACTCAGTATTTAGGCATGCAAATACACTCATTCATGTGATACACACAGACAGACACACACTCTTTCAGTAGGTAGCCAAGTGTCTTTCACTGCAGGCTCTAAATTGAAGCTTATAACAAGAGAGGGGGGATTAAGAGAAGGGAAAAAACTGAAACTGAGCTAATGTCCTTACATATTCACAGGAAAGCTTTAAGGCACAAGTTTGTTGCTACACACCCGCTTACACAGCAAAAAACGCACACACATATTCAGCCTTCATCATCACACATGAACAAAGTTACAGTCATTTAGTCAAACTGGATTAAGTGACTTTTTCATCAAATAATGAAATAATGAAAAACGAGTATTTAAATGAAAATCATTTTATCCTCACTTGTCACCTCTCAGGAGTGCAAATGCGTTTCACCAAATGTGTGTATGAGTCTGCTCGAGTTAGATGTTGTTGTTATTGGCTGCGGGACTGAAGTTCAGCTCCAATTTGGCTACGAAGACCTAACCTCAGAATTACACACACACACACACAAACACACACACAGTGGTTTGTTAAAGTGCTCGGAGGGAATGCTGTGGTCACACCTGGGAATGCTCTTTCAGCTAACCTGGCTAAAATTTTCTCTCTCTCCATCATTTCCTCTCTCCCGAGGTGGAAAGTAACAAATTGCATTCACTTTGCTTGGGTTTATTCACTTTCTTTTATGCAGGATTCAGAGCTGGGAATATGCATACAGAGTGTACAGAGTGGGATTTGTTATTTACAAACTGCGACACAAAAATAATGACCGTAAGAATATTTTACAGAGCAATTCCAAAATGTCAAACTCTTTCTTCAGATCTGTTTATCTTGTGATCAGCTTAGTCCCTCTGGCTAGAATTGAAGGGAATAACCCTTTATTGGTAATACAATATGTTCTATTAAGCGTACTCAGTAATATCTCTAAACCCTCGCTGAACGGATTACACAGTCCAGAGGCAATTCCAGCACAGGAGAGATTATAATGTAAAGTTACCACACACACACACATACACACACTCCGTTAAGACAATTTAACACACACCAGGCTGCTGTCAGAATGAATAGGATGCACATAGTCTGACAGTGTGAATTTTAAGTCTGATTTGATTGGAATTAAAGTGGTTTTAAGCCTGAGTTAATGGGTTTAGACTGGCTCTAATCCTGGTTTAATGAAGGCCTTGGTGGGCCGGTTGCCTCTTTCATCATCCTGGACTTTGGCCCATCATAATCCAAGTGGTGAATTAATCAACCACTTTCTAGTAAGTGGAGGATGCGTGTGTGTTTGTGTGCGTTGCGGTTGTGTGTTTTGTTTAACGCTCACAAGAAACAGATCCAAGGTCTAATAAGGTTGTCCGTACATTTTGGATTTGGTGTTCTCATAAGTAAGGACTTTCTTTCTTGGTTATGTCTCCGGCGTGGGTGTGCATTCTTCCCCATGCTCACTCGGGTGCAAGCTCGCTTGTTCCCCATCCCTATGTAACTAGAGCCAGCCCTCCCCTGTCAAAAATAAAAATCATTTGTCCGCTGCACGAGTGTGTCCATTAAAAATGCATGGTGGAGGGAGCTGGGGGCCGCTGGGGAAGAAAGCTGATACTCGACTCTCCGGAAGGGCATCAGAGTACCAAGGTGGACAAATGGCATCTAGAGAGTGAGCGGGATGGAGGAGAGCGAGGGTGACGTGGAAGGGTGAGTCAATCGGTGTTGGGTGCAGCTAACTTTTTTGGGGTTCTGAAGTGAAGTTGTCATCTGTAAAGACCCAGTGCTACTTTTATGGCAGTTTCCAAATGAATTTCTCTGTATATTTAACCTGTCTTAAGTGATTTATCCCCATTTATTATATTATCCTATGCATTTTTTCAGGGAAAATCAGCCATTTTTCTAGATTTAATTCACCGATCATGTTGATGTTCATAAAATCTCAGACTAAAGTTGAGAGTTATTATATCAGAAACAGAGAAAACTGAAGACAAAGAAATCAATAATTGAATAGAAACCAAATGTCATTTATCCAGCTCCATGGGTCGCAGTATTGTAGAAGATGATGGTGTTTCCACGGTAACTACGGAGCCTCTGAACATCCAAATGGGTCATATCTGATGACCATGAAAAGATGAAAAACTGTATTTTACATGAATGTTTCACATATATTGATACGATTAATTGAACAACAGTTATTAAACATTTTAGATCTGTAGATGGTTTCAGTGCCCAGTGGCTGTTTGGGTCTTTATGGGTTAATCTATTGGCTCAGTCTATTTTCATTACTTGTAAACGTCCTCAAAAATGCACATCTACATACATTAAAGTAAAAAGTGTAGAAAAAGAAAATCCTCATCATATCTCACAGGTGTATTTTAACCCATAAGGACCCACTGGGGCATATGTGTCACTTCCAAAATGAATGTTTCTCTATATTTAACCATCCTTAAGTGCTTTATCATCATTTATTGTAATGTTATCTTCTGTATATTGGGTTTTTCTTTCAGTGAAAATCAGGTATTTTTCAACATTTAATTCACTAATCCTGTAGATATTCATAAAAGCTCAGAGAAAGGAAGAATAACCTTTGGGTCTTTAAGGGTTAATTCTGAATTTTTTTGTATTTAACAACAGCTGAACAGGTTTCGGATTGGCTCTGCATTTACTGAACTGAGAAAAATGCTGAAAAATTGTACATTCTAACACGCTGCAACTCAAAACACCCGAGTGAAATAAGAGATTTAGGGAAACAAATACTTCTTCAATCAGAACAAACCTACTAATGTTTTAACTTGTTCTTGAATTTCATTCAATTCGTGTCAACTTCAGGTGAGATGTCTGGTCAGGCATCGTCACCTTTAGTCGGAAAAATACAAAGCAACTACTGTAAAAACTCCCTGACATTAACAGGAACAGAGTTTCTACTGGTACACACTAAAATTAGCTGCATCTTTGGTCATCTGCTACTCTCTTATCTCATCTTATCTTATTAGATTTGCTTGGACTTTGTTTTGCTTTTCTTTGTTTTTTGTCATTTTTTTCTTTAGATGTGGCATTATTTGATTCCATCAAGGACATAAATAGTTCGACTTAAACTAAATAAATGATTTTTCTTCATTTTTACATCATTCCTTTGCCTGTATTATTTACCTTCACCATAGACGTGTTGTTCATTTATTCAGAAACAATGACGATTTTAGGGAATTTGATGTCCCTTTCCTGTTCCAAATCTATCAGATCCTCCATTTTTTCCCCCTTAGAAACATTAAATTTCTACTCTTTCAGCAGCTTCTCAGGCCTGTCAATCTACATGACTGCTCTTATGTGAATTGTGGAATTTTCTTCACAAGATAAATCTGTCAAAATCCAGGTGTCTGTGTGTTCTTATGCATTGACTTTGGAGATGGGTGGTGTTAAACCTGCGCTCTAAACTTGTATGCAACATAAGCAGGCAGCTCAATATACTGTAGTTACATTTCAGCTTCACACTTTTTAATCAATAAAGTTGAACCAAAGGGCATTTAGTGTGTTTTCTTAAACGCAGCACTTTCCTTATATTCCTTTTCTCTCATGCTGTCTGTATATGTTTCGTTCTCTTCCTCTCTTTTGGGACACACTGTTTTCTTTGCTCAGTCCTGTCCATCTGCTTCCTATAACACTGGGGCAGTCTGATCTGGTTTGCAGAAACCCCCTCTGAAAAATCACACATTTATTCACGTACAACCAAAATAGCACCTTTTTCAACAAAGTAGCCCCGCTACGAAAACCGTCCCAAAGCTTTTTCAATAGGGTGGTCGAATCTGGACCTAATTAAAATAGGGACCCCCGAAATTTCCTTCACACCCAGCTTGAGGAAGACCCCAGATTAGAGGAATATTTTCCTTATTGCTGATTTAACTTTTGCAGAATTCCATGGGATGATAATTGAGCCCATGTGTGCTCGGTATTCCGAGGTGTTCCCATTTTGGTGGAGTGTGGACAAAAATGGCACGTTGTTACAGCCACCGGGGCGGGCACACTTTAGAAAGACCTGTTTTTTTTTCCTCTGCTTCTACTTCTTCTTCTTCTTCTTCTGGGTTTTTACCACAATCCTTGGAACGTTTTTTTGAATTAATAGAATTTGGGTTTTTTTTTCTTATTCTTCTTTTTTTTTTTTTTTTTTAAGTCTTGGTCAGATTTCCATGTGGGAAGAGGCGGAGGCTTAATTGAGATCAAATAAACAAAGTCACCTGTGAGTGATTTCAGCTTATAATGAGACACGTGTTCGCTTGTTCGAATGTGCACACGAGGCCACACACACACACACACACACACACACACACACACACACACACACGGATGCACCTAACAGTCTCCATTTGATAAGAACTAAAGCAGGTGTGTGTATCACTCCCATGCAGAATGAAATCGTGCACGTGGCTCCACACAAACCTCGTTTCTCATCCAAACACACACACAAACTCGCCAAGGATTAGCCACGGCTTCTCATAAACTCCATGACTCAACAGTGAGAGCTTGTGTTCGGCTCCCCTATGCAGTGACCCATCATCGTCCTGCTCCCTCTGGCTTTGTGAGTGCTTTGCTCTAACCAGGAATGAATAGCCACTTGTTAAACAAACCCAGGATACCACTAAGGTATCATAGATGTCTGCATGGTATTATTGTAAGTGCTAATAAAAAAAAAAAAAAAAGAAAGAAATAAAGAAAAGCTTGAGGCCATATACTCCAACTCACCAGTTTCCATCTGACTCTTACCTGTGGAGAAACGTGGGAGTGCAGATTTTGATTCATGTCTTCCTAATTGTAATAGACCTGAATCCTCTAAAAACAACATGAGGGTAATTCTTATGAACACACAGACGCGCAAATGGACACATGCATAGAGAGGTTTGTGTGCATGTATGCGTAGACATACACACACTCTCTGCACACAGGTAATTGTGTCCACCTGGGAAAACATCATTTAGCCAGGCGCCCCTTCCTTCTACTAACACTACTCTTACAGCGTGGATATGAATGTGTGTGTATGTGTGTAAGCGTGACCTCCTTTACCCTTTACTTGCTCCTTGATCCCAAATTGCGTACGACTATCAACACTCCCTAAGCCCTAAAATATCCAGTTATAATGCTGTATTTTACCAGTTAATTATTCAGGAGTGTGTGGAAAATTGAAGCAGGAATGATCAGACTATATATCCCAGTCTTTAAAAAAAACAAATAAATAACTGGAGAGGCAAAGATGCTCTTATAATTGTCTTCTGTCATCCTGCCTTGTAAATTCTTGGCGCACATGACACTTGTAACATAATCACTGAGGCACAGGCTGACAACAGCCATGTTTATGTGGAATTCCTTTACAGTCTGCTGAATGTGAAGTACTGTAGGCTACATAAATCTGCATGTGCAGCCCTGGACTTTGATGCTAACGATGCTAACGCCCTCCCTGGTAGAACGTTTTCAACACCCACATACAAGCATCATTTTACTTTTTCTTTTTTAAATGTTTTATTTGTACTTTGATTGAGTTTTTCCATTTCATGCGGTTTTATTCTTCTGCTCCATTGCATTTCAGAGGCATATTTTATATTTTTTTTACTCCGCGGCATTTGTCTGACAACATGCACAAAACTTGGAAAATATACTCTGCTGCCCATAAAGTTGGAGTAAAATATTTCTACCTCTTCTCATGAAATGATTATAACTGTGATTTATTTTATTTTTAATGGGTAAAATGTAACTGGGACTCAGTTTGTAATCATTGCACTTGGACAAACGTACTGATATGTATTGGAATAAAAAGTAGAATTTGTATGAAAACTAAATGATTCTTACATTATGGGCAACAGTGTAAACTGCATTATTAAAAAATAAGCCAAGTGTCTTCCTTTGTAGGTGTGTATGCCTTTTAACAGCATATAGTGATAAGTATGGTATAATTTTAATAATTACCTCCACCAAGGAGGTTATGTTTTTGCCAGGGTTTGTGGGTTTGTTTTTTAGCAACATAACTCAGAAAGTTATGGATGGATTTTGATGAAATTTTCATGATATGTCCGCTTTGGGTCAAAGAAGAGATGATTAAATTTTGGAGGCGATCTGGATCACTGTCTGGATCCAAGAATTTTTTAAAGGATTCTTTATCATTACGAGATGGGGCATGGCGTCACAGATTTGCATATGAGGTAATTCATCACCATCTAGTGGAGGAAAATACAAACACTACCTAAAAAAAAAAAGAAACTACAAACACTACCTAAAAAAAAAAAGAAAGTACAAACACTACCTAAAAAAAGAAAAACAAAAAGTACAAACATTACCTTGGCGGAGGTCTGTGCATTCCGAGTGCTTTTCTAGTTATTGAAATGATCTCTGTCACCAAAAAAACAAAGATTAAAATGTGGGAAAAACTACTATTTGAGTCTTAAATATCCCTTTCTTTTATTTATTGGATGTCTGTACATATAAAACTTCACTTGTCTCCATAGGAATATTCAACCTTTACATTTAACCCATCCTAGTATCTGTATGAGGAGCAGTGGGCTGCCACTGAAGGCCCTAGGGGACCAACTCCTCCAGATCTAAGCCAGAACATTGTCCAAGGGCACTGACAGGAGAATTAACCCAACTTACACATCTCTGATAATGGGAAGAAAACAGCTGGAGGACAAACGCACAGCATGGTGAGAACATGCAAACTCCACAAAAAAAAGCCCTGGTCCAACTGGGAACATTATTGTTGTTTTATAAAATATGATAAACTTGTTTAAATTATCATAGCTTCAACAACAACAGTAACATGCTGCTATAGAAATGATGATTTACTGATAATGAATGAATTAATGAACTAGTATTTGACTAAACTGTTTCTATTTCATGATCTAATCATACTTTTAGATATAAAGCACTTTGGTCTTCATCTTATAAAGTGCTATAGAAATAAACATTGATTGATTGACAATATATTGATAAAACTGGAATAATGATGTTTTCAGACACATTCTTCTTTTTATTCCTATTTCTACACATCTGTAATCACCTTTGACCAGGTGCGATGATTCCATAGCGAGTCTCAGTTACACTTTATCAAAAATAAATCACATTGTCAAAATTATTTCATAAGAAGAGATAAAAAAAAAATTATTACAACTTTACATTCAAAAGTGTATAATAATATAAGAGTCAAATGAACCAAACCAGTACTTTTCCTTCAATAATAGAGCTATATTTTGCTGTTAACATGTTATATTTCTTGGACTTCTGTAATATTTTTAAATAAAATAAAAGATCTAAAGCACTATGATTGTCATGAGACAGAGGTTATATCAATTTCACATAAATCTTGTATTTTAGTTTGAGCCAAGTAAGCTAGAAGAATGAAAAATGTGTCCTTCCTGACTGCAGTAAAAACTTTCATTAGGGGATTTTTTTTTTCTTTTGACAGTACTACCAATAAAACCATATTGTGAGTGCTGTGGGAAACCTGAGCATAGTCTCTCAAAAAGGATTGCTTGTGAAAGCAAATACAGAAAAAAGTCTATTTGATTTGACTGGCAGCAAAGTCCAAAACTTGGGTAAATAAGAACAAATCACCCTGTGTGGCTATTTCGGTTGTGATTTAGTTGAAATGGCCCTTTAAGACAGGAAAATCCACATGCCTGGTATTGACATAAAGGCCTGGCGTTTCTTAGGAGACACCAGCTGTGCTCCTTTTAATAATCGCAAACATCTGATGCCAACAATGACACACGCACAAGCATACATGAGTGAGAGCAGGCCAGTAAACATGAGGAGGTGATCTGGGCAGGTCCCAGCTATCTTTGGCATCTCCTCTGCTCTGGTGGCTGCTGTGCCAGGCTGCCCAGGCTGCAACGCCATCTGACACAAACTGACACCGCGACCAGCTGTCCCCCAACCTCAGTCATAATAGGGTATCTGGTCATTTCTAAACACATCATGAGCTTGGACTCTGCCGTAATTGAAAACAGCACCCTCATGTCCAACACTATATATCCAATGTTTCAAAAGCCCAAGATCCAAAGTGGTTACAGCAGTTGTTTAAACACATTTGGCTTTCTTCTGCAAAGACAACGCCTCACTCTTCCACTGTGACTTTCCACAACGCTGACCCTTAAACCCCAGTTTGTTCGCTGACTGAGTGTTAATTCATGTCTCTTTCTCCCCATTTTACTTTTTTGTTTTCCTGACAGCCACAGTTTGTTACAATGAGGGTCCTCTGCTGCCATCTACTGGTGGAAGGAATCACTAACAGCTTCACATTAAACCAAACCAGTGTTTTTCAACCTCAAGATACTGTGGAACTCAATTTGGGTTGCCTGAAATTTCTAGTATGTCATAAACATGAAATAAATAAATAAAATAAACACTAATAAAAAATATATGGTGAGTTGAGAGAGACAATCACATAAAAGACATGACAAACTGAAGCTCAAACTGAAGCAGCGGTACTGTTTATCTGTCAAATGTTCACTGTGGTCAGTTTCAGATGCTGCAGCTCTTTCATAATTCATAGTTTGAGTT
>JAQQZY010000017.1:17152933-17174843 GCA_030068375.1 Ostorhinchus rueppellii | reverse complement strand
TAAAAACAACTCCTATCATGTACCTCAGTGACCACGCCTGCAGCGATGGTGGAGCCGGTGTAGCGCAGCATGAAACGGCCCAGTTCTTTGTAGTCCTTGTAGAGCTCTAGTGACACTGGCCTCTGGGTCTGGATCTCAACGATGGCATTCATTCCCTTACTCAAACACCTCAAACACACACACACACACACAGACAGTTAATCCATATTGTTCTGGATAACGCTGCTCACCCAAAAATTCAGAATTCTAGCAGATTTTATTTCAATAACATAAAAGTTTCAGGGTTTCAATATGAAAACCTTACCAGAGTAAGGAATGATGTAAATGTAATCCAATAGTGTAATGTAGAACACTTCAACAGCTCCTTTAATGTACTTCACTAATACTACATGAGTGAATTCTGGTAAAGGTTCATACTGTTTTACACATGTAATTATTGTAGATAATTCATGTATTGTACTTAAAGCAACAAACAACTACTCATATCTGATCAATTAATTGCCTACAGTAATTACATGAGTGAACAATATCCAAGAGCTTCCTAGTGCTTGTATGTTATATTGGAACAGACCCAAGTCAAACACTTACTTTGGTTTCTTCTTGAGGACTTCGCCGCTGCTCTTGTGCAGAACACTAACCAGTTTCTTTATGGTGGCCGGCTCACTGACTGTCTGATAATGCAACAGTACCTGCACCGAGCAAACGCACACATGAAAAACAAATATGCACACAAATGTAAACAAAGCGCTATGAGCACGTGTGGGAAGTACAAGTGTGCACGCACTTACAGGGAAACCTTGCGTGATGGGGAGTTCTATGTTGAAGAGGAGGATGCGGGCTCTGAATCTGGTGCAGGTTCGAATAGGCTCCTTGGGATCACAGAACACACAGCCCACACTGAAAGTAACAACCGCAAAATGTAAGAGAATGCATACATGTTATTCCAAATGAAGCTGAAACAGAGGAAAGTCATTTGAAAACCTAAAAAAAATGTCTTAATATTTCAATAATATTACACCCAGTATCTGATGCAGTAATAACACATCAAAACAATTATTCAGATCAGGGGTGTCAAATATACGGCTCTGGGGCCAGAACCGGCCCGCAGGATGAATTAGCGATCATTAACTCATGTTAATTCAGGGGCCACATACAGCCCAGTGGGATCTAAAGTGGGTAGAATAATAAGATAATAACCTATAAATGACAACAAGTCCAAATTTTCCTCCTTGGATTAATGTGGAAAACATTTTAACTGCATTATGAATATATTTACATGTATAAACTATCCTTTCACAATAAAATATCAATAATCTGAACAAATATGAACATCTTTTTAAAAAAATGTCTGGGTTTTAAACAATATGATGCTTGTAACTAAATGTTCTATTCCTTTGTAGATCCATTGCTCTGTAAGTTCTACATGTACAAGTAAGAAGACGTATTGTTAAAGTTTCTGGTTCACATTTGATTTGCATTTTATTGTGACTTGTAAACATCATGGAAAATTTTCATCATGAAATTTTACTGTTTTCACATTTAACCATTTTGAAGTAGTCATTATGTTCTTTACTTTACCGGTCCAAGCCACTTGAGGTCAAATTGGGTTGTATGTGATCCCTGAACATTTGATTGAGACTTTCAGATAAAGAAAAAAAAAGAACATATTGTAAAATTTGTTGACTTTCGTACTTGATCTTGATGATGTCCATGCCGGTGACAGTCAGGCTAACGTGATCTCCCGCCGCTGCCCATTCCAGAGGCTCGTCATGTAGGGTTATTCCTGCAGTTGTGCACAAAGTACAGGTCACCCAGCTGCCACATGATGGCAGTATATGTTTCCACTCACAGACATGTAAATACAGGTGAGTTTGGAGCTCAGTTTAAGTCCAAGTGAAGAAATGCAATTCATTTCAGCAGAAGTAAAAACTTTTACCGTGCACTTTTTGCTCATTTATTTAATCATCTTTCATATTACACTAAACGCATGCTAGTGTTTAACTGTGTGTTTAGTATTTTCATTTCTTTAGCTTGTCTTCTGTATAGATTAGCTGTCAGTGTAGTAATCTCTTCTGACACCGACCCCTGACAAGAGCCGGATTATTTTATATCAAATATCTGTTTAAAACATCTTTTCAAATTAGGAAAGTGGTTTAAACAGTACTAAGACATCCATTGTGCGTGTGTACCTTTGACTGTGCATGTTTCATTGGGAGGCATAGCAAGTATTCTGTCTCCGGTCTGAATGTAACCGGCCTCAATCTTTCCTGTTACACAGAAGCCTGAACCCTGGTCTGGGAAGAGAGAATGCAACATCAGCAAGTTCTTTTTTTTTTTTTATAGTTTTTTTTTTAAATCCAATTTAAAAAAAAAGAGAAATGAATATTGGCGCGATCAGGGTCTCGTACAACAGACCGGGTGAATGTGACTTTACCTTTAAACACATCTGAGACGCACAGTCTAAAAGGTTTGTCCACAGATCTCTGAGGGGCCTTGAAGGCATCTGAGAAAATGCACAGGATAAAGGAGAAAAGGGAACAAACAAAACACAAGAGGAAGGGGACAGGAACAGGACAGGAAAGGTTGGTAAATATCATCAGAACTTGGGGCCAGCCGTAATGAGTCATTTTTACTGGGAGCAAATGAATAATGGTATTGTTTACTGGACATGAGTCTATACGATCAGCACTTTAGAAAAACTCTCATATGACTATTACTAAACCAAGTCTATGGGTCATTTCATTGACTTTCATCATACAGACCAGTCAGTGTGTGAACCAAATGGTTTTATGATGACGTAGCTTATTAATGGGATTTGCATTTTATACATCTCTGTAGGTTAACTTTACTCATCTCTTTTTCAGGCATGATGCTCTCACACACGGTGCATTAACATCCAGGCATGAACATTATTTATTCTTCAATCACGACAGGGCATGTGCACATTATTTACCTTTTAAATACTTCTACAAGGAAAAAGAACTGCAGCAAAAAAAAATAGCAAATTATGCAGTACAAAGCCATGTTGATAATAAAATTTACAATGTGCCCTCGAACGCAACATGACACACATGTTGCTGCCGCTGTATCAAACAGTGCTGTGTGTCTGTAAATGACAAAATAACACAGAGACTGAAACTTTCAGAGTTTTACTTCCAGGGTTACTTTCATACACTAAAATCTATCTTCTGGTCTTGAGATTTACTCAACAAGGAGAAAATCTACATGCATTTGCCTTCAAAGGTTTTAATTCTGGACAGATGTACAGTCTGTGCAGATGAAAATGGTTCTTATCACGGAAAAACAAAATAGTGAAATCAAACCTGAAAACTCACAAACAAGACTCACTCTCTCATTCTACCTCTGTAAAATTCAGCATCTCCCCTCTCATGATTTCAAACTTTTAATCTGAGAATAAATAGGAAAAGAGCTGGAGAATGTGTCTGTGAGCAGATATACAAATACAGAAGACTTGCTGGATGTATTATGCAGGAAAACATTTACTGGACTGAGCTCATGAGAACCGGATCTGCTAGTTCTGAGGTCAGGCTGCAGGTCATGGTGTGCTGCTGTCTGCACGCTTTGCCTTGTACTTTACCATCCATCTGGATCTGCAGCCTGACCTAAGAACTAAGAGGAGGCTAAAACCACAGGTTATGTTAGATTTTTCTTCTCACAAAAAAGTATACATGTACTTTTGAGTTAAGAAGTTTTCACTATGGGGAATGTTTACACTAGAAATGACATGAAATAAAATCAAAACCACTTCTGCAAATTTCTCCACTGGTCACTTATGCAATCACTATATTGCTTACCCTGGCAGTTTTTTCAAGACATGACTAAATATGCCTCTACTGTACTGTTGAAAGCTTTGATTGTCTTGTTATAAGGCAAGAACGTCCAGTTGTGAGTTGGAAGTAAGTATACACAGTCGTTCTTCTGGTTGGTCTTTGCTTTTATCAGAGGAGAGAAAGCCTTTTATTAAGATTTGTTTCTCGACTAGATTATCACACATCAGCATGCACAGAAACTGAAAGACTGCACACTCTGTCAGCTACCCTTAGACTCATGATGAGCAAAGAGCAGAGATACTGCTGGCAAAAACCAACAAAGGCTGTAAGGGTTGCATGATTCATGCCAGTGTGCATTACCAATCTGTTCCAACAGGCTGGGTCCAGAGTACCAAGAAGTGAGTTGGGAAACTGAACTCCTTGTGACAAGGTTCTCTCCTGACAGGCCACTGGTGGGAATGTGGAAAACATCAGACTCCTGGCACAACAGATAAGCAAAGGATCAAATGTCAATCAACCGCAGGAGCAAGGCAGTCGTCTGAACCAGTTAACTAGAATAATAAAAGAAGTCATTTAGTGCCACCTTACTTTGAATCCCGCCTGCTTTAGAAAATGGCCAAGCTTAGATGTGATTTCCTGGAAACGCTCCTGTTGCCAGTTTACCTGATTCATGTACACACAAAACAAACAAAGTCACCGTTTCAACTGATGTGAAATGGAAATCTATCTGTGATGTATCAGTAACTGTAGGAAGACAATATACAATCATATTTCTTAGTGGCACCTCTCCGAAACGCTCTCAGAAAATCTTAAAAGAAAAAAAAAAAATTTCTGTTTCCAATTTCATCATTCTTACTTTCACACAAAACAGGAACATTCTGCTTTGACATTATTTTTCATTACACTTTTAGCTTCTTTTGAAAAAAATAAAAAATAAAAATATTTGTGGATGTTCACCTGCTCCTGATTAAAGCTCTTGAATTTTAAGTTGCAACCAGATTCCTCAGAATCAAGATAAAAGTGAAGGGACTGGAAATAAGTATTCATTTTATGGCTAATTTTATGGATCGACATCATTCAAAATGTGCAGAAACTTAAGCCTCTGTCAATCATTTGTAAGAAAAGTATGGAGTATGATTTGTTCATTGTGTCTTTAGTGTTAATGACTCAGCGTTGGTCTCCACTGTGAGTCAGTGAAGTGGAGCTGCTCTGACCTGGTCCATCTTGTTGACAGCCACAGCCAGCTGAGTGACGCCAAGTGAACGAACCAACAGGGCATGCTCTCTGGTCTGACCACCGGCCTCGAAGCCCGCCTCGAACTCTCCTCGGCTGGCATCCACGACAAGCACAGCTACGTCGGCCTGGAGGATGAACCGAGGACAAAGATAAGAACCACACATCTGCTGCTGCTGAGGCAAGTATCGCGCTCAAACACACAACTCAGTATTTTACCAAACTTTTTTTAAAGTACTGCCAAATACATAACAAAATCAAGAACGCCATGTGTGAATTAATAATGAACACACAATTTCTTTTGCTATATTTCCTCTTCTGCTTCTGATACTTTTTCAGTTAATAACCACATAAAGTGGCAGACGCTGATGTGCAATAACAGAAACCTTTTAGTCAAGACGTGAATCAAAACATGAGGACAGTCATATGGTAAAAAGAGAAATTACATTAGTCCCCCAAAACAGAAGCAGACAAGCACACCCATGCTTGCAGGAACACCTTGTGACACCAACACCCAAAACCACTGAAGTTATTTCAAATCGTATGAAGGGTGGGGTTAGATGAGGGTAAAGGAAGGAGGTAAAGACATTAGACAAATAAATCAGCTTTTAAATTGTTAGTCTCACCTTAAGACTTCAGTAAGTGCATCCTAGATAAAACATACAGATAATCCCATCTGCCTAAAGTGTAGACAGTTGTCAGTGTATTAGGATGACTGTGTTTCTAATCAATAAGTATCTATGTGATGTCACGTGTTGTTGAATATTTAATTTGTGCATACGTTTTGATTGATCGTTGAAAAGCACCCTATAATGATTAAAATTAATATTGCATTAAGAAACTGCATGTACATTCATTCATTCATTTTTCTATACCCGCTTTATCCTCACTAGGGTCACGGGGGTCGCATGGAGGCTATCCCAGATACGTAAGGGCGAAGGCGGGGTACACCCTGGACAAGTCGCCAGTTCATCACAGGGCTACTGCATGTACATGTATATCTATATTATACCATTTCCACACCCACATTTTCATTATATTATCTCCTTGTTAACAGTCCTCTTGCAGATATACAATGTATTCAAATGGGACAAACGTGTACTGTATTAAAATACCTGCAACGCCCCTTCATTCATTCATCCATAATTGTTTTGGGCTGATGTTAAAAGCGACCTGTGTGGTAGACTCCCCACGTGCTGTACCTGTGCAGCTCCTGTAATCATGTTGGGAATGAAGTCTTTGTGTCCTGGGGCGTCCATCAGGGTCACTACCTTGGAGTTTGTCTCAAACTTGGTCATTCCCACATCCATTGTCACACCTCTGTGGAAACGGCATACACAAAAACAGATGCAACCAAACTGACAACATGGGCAAATTGTTTCTTAAAATGCAGGAAACAACACAGAGCAGAGGTGCGGTGAGCAGCTGTTCTATAATATTAGTGGCTTTAACCCTCAAAGGATTTAACAGCCACTGATGCCACTGAAACATCGATCAGTACATTTAAATAATTAGTGTAAAAATACAATTTCTCAGCTTTTCAAGGGCATCAGATATGTCCCACCTGAATACCATATTCTGTAATAATCCCGTGGAATTGGACAAAATGACAGCGGTTTTAGACATTCAGTTAATGGTTTATTCAACGATAATGATAATATTCACTCTTCTGATATAATAACCTTTGAATCAACTCGTTTTAACACTTTAACTTCTACATAGTAAGTTTTTCACTGAAAAATGCAGATATTAATACAATAAAAGGTGACAAATAACAGTTTATAAAATTCATTTGGAAGTCAGTCTAAAAAATAGTTCAGGCTGATTAAAAGGCTCCAACAGTTTTCATTCAAAGATAACATCCTGTGGCGGGCGAGGCACACGGTCAGATTGTGTCAGCATTACGCAGATGTTTCAGAAGTTACTGATCAGTATATATGGATCCCCACCCTAAGTCACTTTCTGTTTCTTTTGTCTGCCGCTTCCGTATATTCTGGCAACAAACAAAAGAAAGCCAGTAATTGGGGAGCTGAGATTTTTGACAGATTTTCAGCGCTACAAAGGGGTGGAATCAATGGTAAAAAAAAAAAAAAATGCTTATTTGCAATAAATATTGACAGTTTAAACTGTTACAGCACATTTCATGGGAACCAAAGACACTGTACATAATAGACAGACTGGTAATGCAAACTAACAAGGGTCATACTTGTATTTTTGTCAAAACATGCATGGAAAAAATTTTTGGAAATGCTTCAGAAAGTCTCAACAGCTCCTGGGGTGGTGTTCAGTAGCCAAACTTTCTTAATTAAATTGATACCCAGGATAATCAATAAGATACAAAGTCCATCACTCCTATGTATTTGCATTATTTTATTGTGTGCATCGTACCTGTCCCTTTCCTCGCCAGTTTCATCCAGAACCCAAGCAAAAGCGAAAGAGGCCTTGCCCGCCTTCTTGGACTCCTGCTCATACTTATGCATGGTGCGTTTGTTGACGTTTCCAAGCAGGTAAAGAAGGTGGCCCATCAGCGTGCTTTTACCGGCGTCTACGTGACCTGCAGAGAAAGAAGGGAATGTGTAGTGTTTTCAGAAATTTAAGGGTGTCGTAGTGAAAGAGTAATAATTTGAGCAAAGAGAATGAGAGGTGACACCGTGGTGGAATGATGGAATACAGAAAAAAAAAAAAAAGACAGAGGAAGAATGTGCAGAGTGATAAGACAGGTAGTAAAAGGGTAAGAAGATAAGACGCAGCAAGAGGAAACCACAGATGGGAAAAGGAAAGAGGCAGAATTGCAGAAGTGGATGGACGTAGACTGAAATGGGAACAAGGATCGTGGCTGAGAGGGGGGAGGGAGAAAACCATGGTAAAACGAAAGGTTTCACAGGCTGTGGGAAACTAGAATCATCTGCACTTCTGAAACTACCAAGTCACTTTTTCTGGTGTAACCGAGACGAAGAAAATATGATTGAGCAACTGCACTGATCTGCTGTTGAACACACAGAACAGCCTTAAAACACTGTAAAAATTGAATTAAAACACCAAAAAAATTAAAAGACTTATGGGAATTAGACAGCGAACTACACAGACAAACTATGGATGACACTTTAAAATACATTTTTATGTAATAGAAGACACTTTGAAGAAATTACAAGATAAGGTTTAAACTTAAACTGTACGGAAACTGACCTGACAATGTTCGTGTTGCACTTTGCGTATTTTGAGAATGTTGGGGATTTTTAAGTTTTCCTCTTTAAAAAAAAAAAAAAAAAAAAAAAAAAAAAAAAATCAGCTTTATTAGTGTATTCTATTTATTTATTTTTCTTTTGTGTTGGTGTTTTTTCACTTTGTTTTTCTTTACAACTGAGCTATTATGACCAAGTAATTTCCCTTGTAGATCAGTAAAGTTTGAGTCCAAGTCTTTTGTCCCTTTTATTTGTGCATGTACATATACGAGCATAGAAATAAGTATAGTTTCATGTACAATTATAGATATAAGGCTATATGTGCAGTATGTATGTGTTTATACTGATATATTTTAGATTTCTTATATTTTGAAACCAGATTAAATATTTTTCTGTAATAACAGTCAATGATCTTCGTGCACATGACAAAACTACTGAAAGAGTACTTCTAGAACAAGTCTAATAATTTGTGAATTGTAAGTATTTCTATGATCTCAGTTTTATGTAGAAACTTTTCAGCAATTCTCCAATCCCCTGTAACAATGCCAAAACCCTAAAACATAACATTTTAACATGAGTGAAAGGTTTTGCTGATGTTTTTTACATCTTACCTATAACGACTAAGTTCAGCAGAGGTTTTCCACCTTGTCTTTTCTCCAGTTCTGACTTGATATTGATCGACTGTCTGGCCTTTCCCGACGTTCGACCCGGGGTGGGAACCGGGGCAGGCTCGTCAGAGTTCGACCCTTTAGATGGGGTCTCGGGACGTTTGGGGGTGGCCTCTGCTGCGGGTGTTATAACAGCATTTTCGGGACTGCCGCCTCGGCGTGCCGAAGACGTGACGACGCCGTTCTCCCCTGTGCTGAGAAAAGAGTCGAGATTGGTTTAATCTCACTGATCAACAAGTGTATGGATCATGTAAATAAATAAGTAAGTAAAACTTCATTTATATAGCACTTTTTAAAACAACAAAATACAAAGTGCTTCACACAAGGAGAAATGGATAAAAACATAGAGTGAAGCAAAAGATGTAAAGCACCTGTGTGGAAAAAACTAACTTGCTCTGTCTATGAGATAATTATCCTGAATGTATTAACTCTATAACAGTCGGCCCCTTTTTCAAACTTAATTCACGAAAGTGGCATACCCAAATTGTAAGTAGCATAGATCCCACATAATTTTAGGTACATACATGTATTTGGTATCATTGGAAAGGTCTCAAATGAAAGCTGACGGTCTCCGCTTTCAAATGGTATGCGGTTTAAGCATTGTACGTGTTTGTACATGCCGTGAATCATGAATTAAAATCATAATTCATCAGAAAACAACGCCCCCTGGAGCGCTCATGACCCAGTGACTGTTATAGGGTTAAGCATAAATTAATGTTAGACTTAATTACAAACAAAACACCTTAACCAAACCACACTGCCCACTTCCACTCACTCAAACCATAATGTTTATCAACAGCACATCTAACATTTTAATCCTCCACTACTCATGTTAAACTAAACCACTACAGAACCTTCCTTGACATGTATTTGCGTGCTTGTGTTAAGTACCTGGGAACATCAAAGCCCATGGTTTGCTTCTTTCCAGACACAGTCATGCGGGCCACTTTGGGAACCACCTCGGAGTCCAGCTTGTTGTGAGAAGCATCTCTGCTTTTAGCTACGGGGAAAACAGAAACGTACACTCACTCACAAAGGCAGTCATGACTCAGATATGTGAAAAAAGGAGCTAAGAAACAAGTTCGATACATTGCTGACAGTTGTTGCTATACTTCACTGGCTGGTTAAGGCTGAAAGGTCTCACCCTCTCTGAAGATCACTCTGAAGACATACAAGTCAATTTACTGCTTTAAATAATGATATTAGATCTAGTGGTTAGGGTTCATTCCACATTTCCTGAATGGAAACATTAATGAATCTAGATCATGCAGCTCATCAACATCAGAATAGCTTTTCTGATGCCTTATGATGCAAAAGCACACAATCCACCAAATCCCTATCAAATACAGCTTATTAAACTACATATCACTGTGTTGTTAAGACATCTACATTATACTATGGATATGCATGACCGTTTCCTTTCCATTGTTGAATATCTTGCTGGTATTTTCTTAGCATAAGCACCTGATGCAATGCAGCGTCCTATCTGATCAGAGATGTTCCTACTCTGCTGCACTGAGACTTGTTGAGGTCATTGCTTTGTCATCCCTGTCCCAAATGGCCACGAGTACCAGTCATATCAACCTCCTACTGATTCATTTTGACTGGGCTGCACAGCCAAACCCAGTGCATCTGTGCAGCGGTGACATCCTGGTAGAGAAAGGGTTAATTTCAAAAGTGGCAGTTGCCTCCTGTCTCCACGTAAATAGAGCAGTGTGACACAGCGTTTCTTTTCATGAGGTGCTAAATCAGCAAAGTGTAGAGACTGCGTGAATTATCACAGGCAATCCTGCTCAAATGTTTCACGAGGAGGTAATTTCCCACGATTTCCCTTTTATATATTTGGAGAGTGTCACAAAAGAACAAACCTCGGCACAGTCCTCACGCAAGTGATTTTATTGCAACACATCTGTCCAATCAGATTATAGTTGTTCCTTTTTGACTTTCCTCATTTCAACACACAGTTTTTATTTTCAACTCATATTTTTTAAGTACGTGAAATTCTATTGTTTTAATTACAGCTTTGTATTTATTATTTATGTATGTTTCATGCACTTATTTAAAATAGATTAAGAAAATGGAAAAATGAGAGGAGGTGTGATTCAACAGAATTATTAATGGACTTTCTCTAACCTTACATTCTCTGAATGACTGGGCCTGCATTAGAGAAAAAGTCTGTCTCATTCTGAAACCGACACACGCATGAACTGCAATTAGGAAAACGTTTTTATTTATAAAGGTAATTGTATTACATTCCACTTACAATGCTGGTGTATATAAATTCATTAATTTATAAAATGTTAAGTGTAAAAAGCCAAATTGTGTCAAAAAGGTAAAAAAAAAAAAAAAAAAAAAGGAAACGTATTGCACACAAAAAACAAAGATGGGTACTTCTTTTTCTAGATAAATACTTTCAACAAAACCCTCAACTGTTGGTACTTTTTACTACAATGCAGAAAGGCACCCAAAAACAACTTCTTTATCATTATCTTGACTATAATCTGCATCTTTATGATGTTATTTATCCTGTAGAAAGCACAGTATGAAATGGAAAATGTACTCCCTGGGGAGCTTTGGTTCTTCCTGCAGCTGGGGCTTTTCTTGTCCCTGCTACAATGACGAGGAGGTTTCTACCACCTGTGCATCAAACAGGAAAACAGCTAGTGGGTCTTATACAAAATATCAGCTGTGAAACATATAAACACGAGTTTAAACAGAACTATTAAAAAACAAAAACATACACTAGAGCCATTTGGGAATGTGGAAAAACTCAAAGCACAGCAGTGAGAGTACAGACCGTCATCACAGACCCTTAAATGCCTCATCTACATCTTAACTTCTGTATTTTGCCAAAGGATAAAACAGACCGCACACCCTAATCAACAACCTAAGATCTTAAACAATCAACACTCACTTATAACAACTGGACATCTTGTTCTACCCAAACCCTTTTTTTCCCCACTTGCAGACAGCTCACCTGCCACATACATTTTCTTTAGATGCCCCAAGGGCGATCAAAGCCAGCCAGACAGAGCGGTCAGGTTTTGAAACTTTGAGCAGGATCTCTTTACACTGTTAAGAATGACAGGTAAACAGTTTGTGCCCTCCCATCCAGGATTTCTCTGGTACAGGGGACCCTTGTAGTGACTAAGAGTAAGTGAGTCACAAGTACACCTTGGCCTGAGGGCCCAACTGAGTAAAGGATATGCGGAGTCCGCCCAGGATATGCAAATATCAACCCATCCCCCATCCGAACAGATGCATGCAGGTAAAAGTAAAATAACAAGAGCTGGCGCATCAAAAGCAGCTAATGGGGAGACTGCCAGCCAGCGATCTGATGCAGATACATAATGCAGTGTGGGGGCAAGACCAGAATCTAGTCCTATTGTTTGTGTTTGTTAATATGCACGAGAACTACACAGTACTCAGAATTTGCAGGTGAACACATAATTTTCTCATGCACATATCTGGATATTCAACACAATGGAAGTGTATCAGAAAAAAATGAGTCTATGAGGCTCCCTACCACTAGAGGCCACTACAGGCTGTGAAAGACCCAAAAAATAAAGCTTATTTACTCAAAAGTTTTTGGGCCTAATCACAGTGAACATAGGGTGAATGAGCTATAGCGGACCAACTACTGATGTGCTGCTTAAGATATATTTTCACATGTGCATAATAACAGGGCTTTTGAGGTATTTTGTGTGGAAAAAATAAAAAAAAAATTTTTGTTTATTCTAAGCTTCAAGAGGTTAATTTAAGCAACAAGAGATGAAATTAAATCATATGATCTGTTATCTGTTTCCAAAAAGAAAAAAAAACACAAAACTTCTGTATTCCGGCGCAGTAGTAAAAGCAGAAATGGTAGCCAGTCTTGTCTTTAAAAACATATTGGTGTAGCAGTGAGCATTTAAAACTTCATTCACATTACATTGATAAGACATGAATGAATATAAATAGGAAGGAAATGAGTCCCAGTAGGGGAAAAGGTTCTAGAAGACCGATGTGGCCCCTTTCAGGTTGAGTCACGCCAAGGCACACAACGTCAGTGCCACCAGTCGACATTTCATAGACTATAAAGACATCTCCTCATACCCTCCACCCACACACTCTGCAGACCGGCGGCTTTGACTCATACCAAGTACCTGGGAACTCTCACCTACTGTTTATAGACATATTTCAAAATAGGACTACGACATTATTTAAGTCTCAGACCACCAGCCTGTAATCCCCAGATATACTGTGATTTACACTGTTTTACACATAATTCAATCAGACTAGTCAACCTATATAATGCTAATATAGCGCTTTTTTATAAAGGTTCCAAATAAGACTTCAATTATGTGGAGTAGAGGTCAAGTGAATCAACTTTTTTACATAAGTGTCAGCCTGATGAAAATGACCATAATCACATTAAAACAAAAATTTGATGTTTTTGTTATAATTTTATCAAATTAAAGGAGTGATATTTTGCTTTTTTAAATGGAATGATGCATTTTAAAACATGTCCCTGTGCTCTACATAAACTGTAAATGCTCTGCTTGGGTCTGAATTCTTCATTAATTCAACTCCACAGGTCCATCTTCAACCCTATGTCTGACTAATGACACCAGAAAGATCATTCTGAGCCCTGCCCCTTTAAATGCAAATGAGCCACTTCAGGCCCCACCCCTTCTAGATAGTTGCCCATGCTGCACTGTCCTGTTCAACCAACAACTGAACAGTTGACCTAATCGGTTCAGAGTTTGGACATATTTTCAGATTGGACTACAACCGCTGCTGCTGATAAACAATTATGTCGACCTCAGAGAAATGTTCATCAGAAGTCTTGACCTTATATGGGCAAATGTTGTGATGTAACTAGTTATAAAATGTAACAAATTAAGCAGGAATTAAAACAGGTTGTAGAAACCCACTTGATTTTTCCCAAAATGAGTATAAAGATAGCTTTGCAGCACCTGGAGGGTTCAAATTCAAACATTTTGAACTATTAGGGTCCAAATACACAAATAAAAAATGAACCACAGACTAAAAAAAGTGGGTTTAGCTAAATATGAGCCCTTTAAGTAAAAAGTAATAACATAACTTTACTGGACAGGAGACTTTTAAACGTTCCCATAAGGTGCCAAAGAGTCAGTCAGTCTCTCTCTCTCGCTCTCTCTGTGTGACAAACTCTTTGGCACCTTATGGGAACATTTAAAAGTCTCCTGTCCACTCCAGTAAAGTTATATTCTTACTGGTTACATGTTATTACTTTTTACTTAAAGGGGTCATATTTAGCTAAACCCACTTTTATTAGTCTTTGGTTCATTTATTTGTGTATTTGGATCCTAATAGTTCAAAATGTTTGAATTTGAGCCCTCCAGGTGCTACAAAGTTATTTTCATATTAATTTTGGCAAAAATCAAATGGATTTCTACAACCTGTTTTAATTCCTTCTTAATTGGTTATGTTTTATAACTACTTGCATCATGACATTGGCACATGTAAGGTCAAGAATTCCAATGAACATTTCTCAGAGTACGGCATATTGTACGGCATTGTTTGTCATCGGCAACGGTCGTTGTCCATTCTGAAAATACAGTATATCCAAACTTTGACCTGATTACGTAAAATGTTCAGTCATGGGGTCATTTGTATTTAAAGGGCCAGTGCTCAAACAGACCTTTCTCACATCATTACTCAAAAATAGGGTTGAAGATGGACCTGTGGAGTTGAATTAATGAAGACTTCAGACCCGAGTATATGTAGACCACAGGAAAATGTTTCAAAATGCATAATTCTATTTAAAAAAGCAAAATACCATTCCTTTAAATCATGAATATATCACCATCATTGCTCCAGCTGGAAATGATTTGAATTGACCAAGTGCAATGCTTGTAGAAGTTTCACAGACAGAGTTGTCAGAAAAGTTGCTGGAGGCGGCCACTTTGCAATTCTGTGTGGGGAAAACCCCTCGTATGCATCTGCATCTATTCAGGGGTCTCAAGGTGAATTTTTAATTATCTGGACGTGACTGAAACTTGTAGCTACAGCTTTGTCAACAAAATCACATCATTGCAGCAGAACGACAGGGGAAGATGACCAAAGCTCTCAACTCCATAGAATAGATGGCCCATGATTTCTTCCTTCTTCAGACTTCGAGACAATCTATGTAATCACCGTCTCAATCCCACACCACACATGAAATACATTCAGTAGCATTTGCATGAGCAAGGAGGAGGAAGAGAAAACTTTTGAGAAAATGCTAAAGTTTAGAAGAGAAACAATACTGGGCTTGCTACTACCAATCCTCATATTTAACTATTTTTACTAACTATTTGACTGAGTGGTAAAATTAATTCGTAAAACTTACCATTTAGCCATGACTGGATAGTCTGGTGAAACAAAAACTATGAACTTTAATAAACAAGTGTCAGTGATGACAGTGATGATTATTTGCCACAAACACGACTCATCAAAAGAATAAGTTCAAGCATAGAGCTGAAGCAAAATAAGGTACTTGAATATGGAAACTCCTGGAATCAATTTGCATGTAACAAACATATGCAGCATTCAAAGTTATTCATGGTGCTCTTATACAGTGGAGCTCAGGGTTTAAAAAAAAACAGCTATGCTTCAACAGACAGAAGGTAAAGGAACATGGCATCTGAAGGCATAGTGCATGACTTCTTCAAACGACATTATCGGTGCTATTTTAATACTTTGAAGCTTGGCTTGCCATTTAACTTTACAAATTTACTCTGCACTTCTTGTGCTATAAATACAACTTTTTCCACTTTAATAAAGAAGCATATTTCCTTGTTTTTTTGTTTTCTGTATACCTACTGCACCACAAAAAAGCATTAGCATTGATGGTATGAAAGTCCAAATGCACACGCTTTCTTTTGACCACCAGTAGTGAGTAAAATGGTATTTTCCAGTGTTGGCACCACATCACAACAAAACAATGTTTGTGCAACACATACGCTCTGCAGAAGCGAAGAGCCTGTGAACACACAATGATTTGATCTGTCAAAGCCTTTGACAAAGCTGTGAAGTTTGAGAGACATGATCAGATTTTCCTACGTAGGTGGTGTAAGAGAGGCACACTGAGTAAGGTGATCGGCTGCTGAGCAGACTTGGTTTGTGCTTGGGTGACATTTTCTCCAAGAGTATGGCTTCCTGCTGAAACCCACACACTGGTTTGCCTTAAGTGAAAAGGACAAAACAGTTGCTGGACAACCCACTTATATTTGTTTTACAAAGCAAAGTCTAAAAGTACTGTTAATCCCATCTTTACTCACAAATAACAAGCAACTGAGCTAATTATTTCCAAACATTAAGATTCAAACCTGTTTAACTTGTCACTATTTTGTCTCTAGCCTCTATTATCTCACATCTTCCTCAGGCTCCACATTTGTTTGACTCTCTAAGGGTCCTGTTCACTCATTAAACATTTCTTCCAAACCCTTCTCCTTTACTTTAACTGTTTTTCTAATTAAAATCACCCTCTCGTATTTCTATGAATTTTGACACAAAGATAGCAATACACTGATACAATGTACTGCAGCGTCTTCTTCGTTATTACTTAATATTCACAATATAGTAATTGTTGGAGGCATTAGCCACATTGGTGTTTTTTTGCTCTTTTGTATGGCTTCTTCCTTCTGAAGGATACATATTCATTTAAAATGGGCCATGTGACAGTGTAAACAGCATTTTACAGGGAGCACTGCATCCAGATTGAGGCTTTAATGATGTGAGACTAGAGGATATTTATTGTTCATTAGAGACTGCACAAGCTTTTGGGTAATTCACTCTATCCTGCAGCAGTTTGTGATATATACTTTAGTGTTACTAAAAAGCAAGGACATTTGTGACAATATACCAAGATTTCACGTTTTTCCCCAAATCACTCGGTTCTAAATCAAACAAATGTTCCGCAAACATGTGTTTTCTATCCAAAATATTAGGGGCTTGTACTCTCTTTTCCACTTGATACTTTTATTTGTGTGACAACGTACTCCAAGTAGATAAATCAGATATTTTAAAACGATACTATTCTAAAGATACACAAGTAATAAATCACTGTGTAACATGGTAACCATTCAATACAATAAGCCTAAAAAGATATAATTTGTGTTCTCAAGCAGATGCACACAGAGCCATAGAGACACACCCATAAAAGGGGGCATTCGGATCATCTAAAATCAGTCATCTTTATTTCAAAACAGACAAACAAACCTCTGGCAATGTGTAATAAACACACCCACTGTAAATCAAATCCATCTGTACATTGTAATATAAAAAAACAACTTTTACCTCATGCCTAAAAGCATTTATTTCAACTTATTCAGTATAATACTAGTTTATTCAGTTCCTTAACAACTCCTATTTGAGTGTGTGTTTGTGTCTGTACAAACATGCATAAGTGCAGTCTTTCGCTCATGGGAAAATCTCCAGGTGTCCTCTACACCAAAATGTCAGCAGTAAACCAGTACAATGGTTAACTGATCCATATTCCAATAGCTGCAGCACACCTGCAAACAAAATCAACCTCCTTTTCTGCTTTAAGATGAGGTTCAAGTAACTCCAGCTAAAAAAAGAGGCCATGCTATGCCAAGATTAAACTGCTTTACTTTATACAAAAAATAAAAAAAGCCAGTTCCGTTCTCAGGATACAAAAATAAAGACTCAAATCTAAAATGCATCAGTCAAAATCTAAAAGTCCTTGAAAGTCTCTTCGTGCTTTGAAAACTGCTTTACTTTGATCATTTTCAAGCTGCAAAATTGACTAAGTAGAATTTATTTGTATATTCTTTTTGACTCGCAGAATATGGTCAGGTATGAAAACAATACTATGACTTGTTCATTTCCCTCTAAAAAATATGAAATGTATATATTAACACGCAATAATACTTGTTTTTTCACTATTGATCAGCAGCTATCATTTAATTTTATTGGTCCCATGAGTTTGTTCTGTTTATGACTAATTGAGGGACACTTAAAAACACCCACAAATATCGGTGACCCTGAGCATGTTGATAAGTTCAGATGGTAAAGCAAACACCATCAGAAAGGTCTGAGGTTGTTAATACAAGTGATTCACTTTAGCACCAATACGGATGTAACTTAATTGAGTGCTCTTAAATTTTTTTATTCATCTACCTGGTGAAAGCTTTTCTTTGATTAGCCCGGACAATGTCGTCAGGTGACGGGGTGTCAAAGCGAAAAGGTACAATTGGCGGAAGCTGCTCTTTGGACTTTCCCTGCAGGTCCTGTGGTTTACACAGGAAAGCCTGGTGAAGACTTCCGGTGCTTTGACCTCTTATTTTGCCCCATAGCATATTCCTTCTCTGTTTTTTACGGCTCCGATATGACAATGTAATGGCAAACAATGAAGGCTCTGCAAAAACAGACGAATCACGTCCGAAGATTACAGGAGATGGAGGAAGGTTGATCTCAAAACGATGAGGACCTGCTCCATGTGACTGGGAAATGAGTGCGCTCAAATCGATAGAGTGAGGGGTTTTGGAGTTTTGATGCTGTGGTTTGTGGTCCAGCTTACATTTGGTCCCGCCCTCTATAGCACAATCTGCCGACACACCAGCCTTCTCTGGTTTTGCTGGTGAGAGGAGTGAGGTGAGGGAGTACTGTGACCCATTTGAGGTGGTTGAGGTTTTGCCTTTGTGTTCAGATGCCGAATGCGATGCAGCAAGCAGCTCAGAGAGGACAGGTGGTTGTTTAGGTGCATTTGCTGAGAAGTTAGTGCTAAGAGGTTGAGGGCATGTAAGTGAAGTGCTAGTTTGATGCTGAAATGCGAGCTGAGACAGTGAGACAGTTTCACCAAAGCACGGAGGAGAAATGTTGGTCGACTTAGAAAAGCCAACAAAATTTTCTGGTCTTCCATCACTTTGTGGTTTAGACTCAGTGTTGGGATTCTTGTTTTGGTGCTGGGAAGCAAGTTCAGACAGTGAGAGCATTTGTGTTGGTGCACCCATTCCAGAAGTCACATTGCCATGGGGACTGGGGAAGGCGTTACTAAAAGTCGGGCTGTGGTTTGAATGTTCCTGGATTAAATCAGCCAACGACAGGCCTCCCTTAGGATCAGCCATTGTGCCTTTGCCTCCAGTCCCCAATCCTACTGAGTTATTAGTGCTTTGGAGAACAGAACTGAGACTGTTGAAACCAGGAGGAGGGGTCAGGGAGGAGTTTGCAGTAGTTAATTTGGGGTTGTTTAGTGACAGACTATTCAGAGAAACTGAAAGGACAGACGGTGCTGAACTACTCGATGTGGAAAGCATGTTTAAAGATGCTAATGTTCCCAGCGAAAGACTATTCTGATTACACATTAGGGACGGAGATGTACCCATCAAACCACCGACTGGTGAAACACTCAAACCCTCACTCATGTCAGTTACTCCTGACCCTTTACTCTTCTCGTGTTCAGATATGAGCTGCGCCAGGCTGGTACCACTATTAATACCTGCCAAAACATTTTGACATCCAGGTATTTTAGCTGCAGGGTCACCCTTCAATTTAGATAACATGTCTCTTGACTTTGTGGTGTTTTCTGAAAGACACAGGTGTGTGTGATTGCACCCATCTGTTTGAGCTTTGGGTGCTTTGGATACAATGTCTGTGTGAGAAGCAAACAAACAGGCTCCTTACCTTACAAAAGCCAATTGCAGTTGATGAGAAGGAGGAAAAGCAGAGGGGCCAACACAAAGATAAAGATGAGCGTTCAGATGAATGATAAAAACAAAAAGAGAAAGAACACAAAGGCACTTTGTTAAACATTTTAATTTTGTAACTTTACTTTTGTTTACACCCATCCGTTTCAGTAAACTTGAGAATAAACACTTAAGCTGTCTATCTTTCATGCCTATGTTACTAATAGCAAATACTTATGTTTGTGTGAAAATCTTTTATTCTTTTGTTATTTGGTAAATCATATACAAAAGAGGAAAATGTTGTCCATATCACTTTATTTAACTCAAATCTTTTCTCAACCATCAGTCTATATGAAAACAATATAATGAGTTGAGAAATTCAAGTCGCAACAGCCTGGGCACTATTTTTTTGGTCAGGTTACCCTGTTCGTATGAAATTGGTTAATTAAATTTGACTCATCCATAGCTGCAGAATGTAACACTCAAATATATGAACAATACAATCAAGAATATTAGTACAATAATTTAATCATGTGCTATATTCCTAGCAACTATGATAATACTTATTTTGTTCTGCTCAGGTGTACCTTTCTCAGTAGATCTTTGAGGAAGTGGTGCTTTCTCCTCACTGATTCTCATCACGTCTTCACTGGTGCTTCGGGTAACTGGAGCTGTTTTACTGTCCTCAGACAGAACCGCATCAAGTGCCCTCTGTGGGTCAAATCCACATCTCATGGCTGCTTGGGTCAAAACTGAATCAGGTACTGCATCTCCAAGCACAGCCCGCATATGGTCCAGACAGGAATACAACTTGGCTACAGATTGTAGAAGAAAGACAAGGTACAGTCATTGTATTTTGAATCCAAATGCATACTTAGCAAATAAATGTATGTATGAATGAATGATTTAGATAAAAAACCACGACTATCTTAAATTTTGGTGAAACAAAGGGTGAAGGTAACATTTGTACTGATGATACCTTGATCGAGTGGGTCAAGGTTGTGGCTGACTGTAGGAGACATAGGTGCATCCTCATCTTCATATTCTTCCTCCTCTAGTGTCTCCTCCTTTGGAGCTTGAATCTCCCGCCGTGAGTAGATGAACTGATTAGCTGCATTAATGAAAGACTTTATAACTGCTTTGAAATCTTGTCTCTCTAAAAAAGAACAATGTGACATTATAGAGAAAAAAAAAACAAACAACTGGTGGTTGGGGTACTTCTCCCAGGACCAACCTGTTGCTGGTGATATACAGTAGTCATCTTCCACAGACTGTCCATACATGTCATCATCTTCAAAGTCTAAAAACACATGCAAGAAAAATATGTTACCATTCTCTATATGACACATTTACACCAATGTAGAAAATACAGGAGCATGACAGGCAGAGACCCTTTAGTGTCAGCTGGCACTTTGCTTTGTCAGCAACTTCACTGAAAGGAAAACACATTGCAATTTGTCAAAACACTCCTTTCATTTCGGGATTAACACTACTCTTCCAAGGTTTGCACAAACAGGGAAGTCTGCCAATAAGTAAGGTGGAAGAATTAAAATGTGTTAGTGAACAGGACTCAGCTTTTAGTGGTTCTCAAAAACACTACAGAAAGTTAGCAGCTAACAATGTAGCTAACGTTAAGTGATTAACAAAACACTAACAACTATAACAGAGTCCCTGCCACGCTTTACCAGTATTAAAATTAACCTAAAGAGTTAGTGGCATAGATAAATTGTTTAAGCGGGGAATATCTGATAACATTAAATTGTACCAGCTGCCAAGTGACACGACAGCAACATTAGCCAGCTACACTAGCTAACATTAGCAGACTAAGCTAAAAGCAACAACAGTGAAGTTAGCTTCGCGGCTAACTAGTTTAGCGGTTTTAGGCCTTGGCGTAAGGTTTAAACACACTCTATATTATCTACCTTCATCGTAGTTGTAACCTCGGACATTTCTGTGCCGAGACATTGTGTTTATCTGTCTTCTGTCGACCCCAGCGTCAGTGTTAGTCGGCCACAGGCTGTTGTGACATGTGTCTTAATGCCCGGCTGCCATTGCTGCTGCTGCTGCTGCTGACGGAACCTCCAACACTGCAAAACAGCAGCAGATTCGACTCTGCACCAGGAAAAGTAAAACTATGCAGCGTGTGTTTTTATTTTGGTGTACAAATGTGTTTTTTTCTTTCCAATAAACAGTAACATCTTTTTTTTTTTCCTTTGAAGTTTTGTTTTTGTTTTGTGTGATTCCCTTACAACAGCACTGTTTCACTGACATGGTAGTTAATTTTGCAACAACTGAGAATGAATATGGAAATCTATCTATCTATCTATCTATCTATCTATCTATCTATCTATCTATCTATCTATCTATCTATCTATCTATCT
>JAQQZY010000017.1:17136318-17152817 GCA_030068375.1 Ostorhinchus rueppellii | reverse complement strand
AAAACAATGGCAGCAAGAATGCAAACTGTTATCTGCACCAGAGGTGGACACACTAAATATGGACATTTATGGTTATTATTTGTCAACAAGGACTATTTTGTAATTCCAATTGGTTGTTTTCTTAATGAATAACAATGAAATTGTGAATTTGAAACAAGTTTTTAAAATACTATGAAGTTATTTATGTTTTCTTGTTTTCATGACAGGTGGTCTAATACACTTGTTAAGCACCGTACACAATAAAAAGGTAAGATAAATCACCTAAGGACAGAGTTCAAGAATGATTTCATTAAAACTTTAGAAGTAATCACATTAATAAAGGATGTTATTATCTGACTGCTTCAGGTCCTTTTGTAAATCATTCAATGAAGAGGCAAAATATCCAAAAGGTACTTTTGTAAACTCTATTCTGACTCTGGGAACCAGCATTTATAGGATATTTTGAGAGTACGTGTATTTACACAGGAGATATTTATTAATCAATGAAAACCAATGTGAGGGTCTGTAGACATACAGAGAAGAAGACATAACAACAGCATAAAGAGCGCAGTAGTGAGCATGATTTCCACAGTCAATAATAAAACATAAAGCACACTGGTAAACTGAATCTGATGTCTCTACATGATGTTGAGGTGCATTCATAAAGAGCAGTTCTGTGTAGTCAAACAAAGGTATGAAAGTTACAGAAATGAAGTGCTTTCTATCAGAATTTTCTACTTTTGTTTAAGTAAATATGCAGTTACATACCACCACTGTGTAAGACATGTGAATTGTGTATTAAAAGTACTGACTATATTGAGTCCTTGAATATTTATGTCCTACAAACACTTCTAAAAATGACCAAGGAACCACTTAAAGTTTAAAATTCATAATATTGCTGGTATATTAACTTGAAGAGGAAGTAGCTCTATGATGTCCCAATCATAAATGGTTAGAAGTTTGTTTCCATCTTTGTTGCAACTTCTTCAGAAATGTTCAGTCTAAGAGGTCATGAGTCGTGCATTTTAACAAGATAAAAGAGTCTGCCTGCACTTACTACTTTGAGTTTCACATATGGTTTTGGAGTGTGAATGTCTAAAAACCATTATTGTCAAAGGTTATGCCCCATGGTTAGAGACCAACCCATCTAGGCCCACAACATTCTACACCTGACACAAATACACCACCCAGTCAGTGACATCACTTTTTCCTATCTTTGTTCAAGAAACTTATACAACCACAAAAGGAAAAGAAAATGTGAGTTGTTTGTGCGTGCACATATTTATTTGTGATGGGGTCTTTGCATACCTAAATATGGGGTACCATATATCCATGTGTGCAGGTGTATGTGGTTTTTGAGATATTGTTCTGACCTGATCTCATCTCCAGTAGCCTCTGTGCCAATGGAAGAAAAGTAGATGTCAGACAATAATCTGATACTACCAATGATGCAGGTGAAGTATACTCTTGCACATCTGCACAGTGTAATGAAATATGAGGTTTGGCGTGTCTCCCCAACCTAAAAATAGAGCAGAATAAAGACAGACGTCTGCTTAGGTAATTGTAAAGACCTTTTCGCATGTAATAGCTCATATTGCAACTGGAAGGTTCATGAATAAAAGCCTTGATTGACAGAGGTTTTCCAAACAAGAGGATCATTCCTTTCAGGAGGGAAAGCGTTTTGAGTTTACTATTTACTGTTCATAAAGGTTAAGAGAGTGTTTCTCTAGAGTGTCTATGTGGATTTGAGTGGGTGGAGGTTTCCCCTCTAAAATTCCATTTCCTGCATTTTGAAGTCTTTACTGCACTGCACATCTACATATCAAAATAAACAACTGCATATGCACACATGAAACATATATACAAATAAACACAAAGAAAACTGAACACTTTACAGGGTCACACAGGTGATGGAGAGGGAACTCTTCCTTTGCATCATGTGAATGTTTCTGGGACATTATAAAACCAAAGGCAGCATACAGCACCTGACATGTAGAGAAATAGAACATACTGCTATGTGAGAGTAAAGGTGTGAAGCAGTCAGAGTCAGTTTTTACATTTTTTCTGCATTACTCTTGTTTAACAAATTACAGAAACAATAAATGTTGTACAACACAATTCAAAGTTTTTTAGCATAGAGTGATGGCAAGTAGTGAATACTGCTTTTGTACTTTTATGTTTCTGTAGTTTTCCTCTGGCTTACTTTGCACCATAGATATGAATCATAGATGATAGAGCACACTGCCATTTGAGAGTAAAGGTGTGAAGCAGTCAGTCAGTTTTTCTTTTTTTCTGGATTACCTGTGTTTAACAAACTACAGAAACAAATATTGTACAACACAACTCAAAGTTTTTTTAGCATAGTGTGATGGCAAGTAGTGGATGTTACTTTTGCACTTTTATGTTTCTGTAGTTTTCCTCTAGCTTACTTTGAATCATAGAGATGAATCATAGATAATTTTGTTTTGTAACAGGGCTGAGGTGTGATTTTTCACACTTCTACATATGTTCATTTCCTTTGAAAGTCTTTCAGGCACAGTCTGGCTAAATATGTTCTACCCATGTAGCCACAGAGTTTATAAAGAGACTGATCTATCAATCAGTGACAGGCAAAAAAGGTTTGTGAGATTATAAATGGTGGGGTATTAAAATGGATTAAACAGATGGATAGACAGATTGGCAGAATGATGAGCGGATCAGTCCATGGTTGCTTTGTTTAAACAATGCAGAATAGAGTTTTTTAATTAGTAATCATATTTTCATTACCATTATCATTTCATCATTAGCTTTTTAATTGTGTTAATGTGTATTATTTAACACTGTGCCATCGTGTTTTATTTCAAGAGTTTCACAAAGTAATTGTGAGCAAATGAATGAATGTATCAGTGGAATCAAGTGAAAGCAGGGATTATACTGTAAACAGCATGTAAATCTGAAAACGTATTAATCCTGGTACAATTGTAGAATACAAAGCATATGTACACGTGGGTTAGGGATAAAGTCCATCCCAAAAGTTGGCACTGGGGATGAGGTAATGCTTTACATAATTTGACAAAGGTCCCAAGCATGATGGGAAGTCTTTCACAGGAACTTACCTCCGGGGAAAATGCAAAACCTACACCCTTGGCAGTCTTCCACAGGTGGTCTAAAGAGCTAAAGTCAATACAAAAACACAACTTGAGATCCTAATATTCTGGGAAGAAGCGAGTAAGCTGAAAGCAATGCTTCTCATACAACTGGAACTTTAAATTTCAAAGTACTATTCTATTTGTTTGAGTAAACAAAATTCATAAATGTGATGTTTTTGAAGTCCCACATAACTGCACCGCTTATACTAGTTTGACTTAAGATCAACTTTACCCTTATGTAGGTTGTTCCATACACAAACACACTCACTCTGACATTTAATAATACACATGTCTGGCCTCCCAAACACTGCATTTGAAAGCCTGGTGGGATGATATCTCAAGCCTAGGGCAATCATTAAAAATCATTCAAATGAACCAACCTGTGCACACAATGCTTTGCAAAGGGGCAGCCATTTCAATGCCTCCCCTTAACCTGTCCAATCGTGCCCATGCAAATGTACTCAGCTAAGAGTCAATGAATGTCAGGCTTCCTGCTCTACCTACTATAGGGGAATTTGCATACCTTGGCTGTCTTCCTTCAATTTGGTTTCAGATAACAAGATGCAGTTTTTAATATGACCCTCGAGGGAACAGGGCACACATGCATAGCTTGTGCAGAACACACTGCATCCATAAACACACTGACAAAAATCTCAAGAATCTGAGTGGGAACAGACATTCATGTAAATACTGACTTTATATAAAACTTGTGTGACCTCATTCATTAATTTTTGTCATTCATGATGGTAATGTCTGTTCCAGTTGTTCCAATCCCATGTTTAACCTACATATGATGGGGTTTAGAGTAAGCTACTAAGTGTTTCTTCTTTGTTACTTGCTACTACATTTATTGCAGATGATAAATGACATGTTTTTGTATTTTTTATGTTTCTTCGTGGTTTGCTGGAGGCAAGGATCCACTTACTTGGCCAATAAAGTTGTATTATCTTCTTTTCATTACTATATAATCTAAGTCTACATGTAAAAGACTAGACATTCATCTCCTTAAGCAAAAAAGATGATGAGAACACTGGAACAATGCTTGTGTACACACAGGTGTGTAAACTTCAAAGGGATTAGAAAGCTCTAGGCAATCTAACCTATGTGATACAGTATATTTTAGATGAGATGTTTGAAGTAGCCTCAAGGATATTAAAATTAGGACCATCTCTGAACTTTATTTCATTCTTACAAATTTCTTTCAATAAGAATGCACAATGCTTTTAGAATGAATTTCATGTTATTAAATCTATATTGTTCTGTGTAAGTTCCCCCACTGTTGCATCGAATAGTGAAATTTGCAGACCATGACCATGTGTGTAGGCCTTTATCAGGCCACAGTGTTGACTGCCTTAGGACAAAAGACTGACCTGGGGTGATGATAATTACAAGTGACCAGGACAATACGGTCGCGTATGGAGGAACTAATACAATGAGAAGACACGTTTATACAAATAAAGTTGCACCCCTCCTCCTTGTATTGAATGGCTGAGTGGAGACTGTCCTGGATGGAGACCCCTGGAACCAAAACACAATAATAATCATAATACGTTAACTATACCCACACAGTTCACAAGGCCATATATTCACTCATATATGAATAATATAACAAAGAGGTTATAATTGATCTTTTGCACAGTGCTACTTAAAACATGTCCAAAAAGTGGAAATGTAGATTAGTTTGAAATAATTCCAGGTGATATGCAAACTGTGATATGTAAATTGTTTGAAATCTCCTTTTTAATCCTGCTTTTTCCGTGTTGGAGCATCAATATGTTTCTTTATCTTTCTTTGTCCGCACGTTCACAACAGCTTGTTTTATCAGAGTGCGATAAGACAGGTTAGTTGTACATATTAACATAAACCCCGATCGCACAGAAAGCACGCAGCTGCATCCTCCCATGCCAAACACCCATTCCGCAAATTGTTTATTTCGTCCAGATACATTGATTTCCTTCTCCTTTTCATGAGAAGAGAAGTAGCTCGTGAAAATTGTTGACAAAAGGGTTTAGCGCGGACGACCAGGCAAAACGCGCCTTTGACAACTCTTCAGTAGTGTTAGCGTTGCATTCAAAGACGCCTCGAAAATTACATTAACCAGAGTTGGAAGTTCTAATATTGTGATACAGGGTAAGTCTCAAGGGGCTCAAAAGTATGGCCTATACCTGATGATTGTGTGAACGCCAACAAATAGACATATCTCATATTAAAATAAAAGTAATATGTAGATGTTCATAGGCAGATGGCCACCTCTGTTTGTGTAATACTGAAATTAAGCTCACACATGTTTCCCCTTGAATTTACATTGAGATCCCAAGTACATTTAATGTGTCTTGGGATGTTTGTAAGAATTACGTAAATTCCCAAATGTTGCCAATGAAAAAAGTAGACTGATTGGACTACAACACCAATTAATAACCTAATATTGTCTGGTCACCGTTTTATTCTGATATATTTTATTGGGTTTAAAATAGAACCTTTTAACACATAAGTCTGTCTTGTCAAGCATTGTCGTCAAAGCAGGAAAGTATTTTTATTGCATTTCATTAAAAGAGAAAGAACAGAAAGATTGTAATAGAAATACTTTAAATTCGAAACCGATCGTAATGTAATTATCCCACTGTCAGTGAAGCTTGCTGCTCTTGGACATGCGCAGTGTGTCGCACGCGTTCGGATCAGAAGCGCCAAATTGACCGGGATGGATGCGCTTCAGCAGAGGGAGGAGCCGCGGCGGGGCTGCTGTAGTTTTAAATGAATGTCAACCTGCTTCTAGTAGGGAGAACAAACCCAGCGCACATAAGCGAAAGTACACACTCAGCGCAACCCGGGAGCCGCTCTTCATACATTAACATGACCCGGCGGCCGAGAAACAGGTGAGTCTAAAACACCAGCTCGACTCAACTTACTTTATCACTAGTTTCTTCTGCTGTGGTAGACAGTAATAGTGTTGTTTTTCCTCTCTTTTTACACCTCCTATTTCTGTTAGATACACCGTAAAGTGTTGATGGTGTGTCGATATTTTTTTCTACTCACCATTTAAATGTTTGTAGCACATTTTGTCTTATTGTGGACCTCTGTCTGTCTTTACACTAACCGTTGAGGCCGTGTAGTGGTGTGGGTGTTTCAGTCGCGCGCCCATGACAGGTGGTGGTCATCTGGCATGTGCGCTCCTCGCGCTGCTGTCAGCGATGAAGGAGAGACAGAGAAAGGGGGCTCGAGCTCTGTGTCTATCTCTATCCATGTCTCCATCTGTCTCTGTGCCTCTGTATGTATCTCTATCTCACACGTAAACGCATGTTATACATTCATTACTATTATGTTAGTTAGTGGACACGCGTGAGGGACGGTGTGCGTAAGACGGTGTGTGAACATTGCGTTTTAACAGAACCCCACCGTGAATACATTAAAGGGCGCCACCGTGTATCAGTAACTATTAGAAACGTTTTCAGAGAATTAAATCTATTGCAACAAGTTTGTTATAAATCTATTATAGTAACATTTTATTCTGCTCATGCGCACTGCATGTGTCGGTTTTTAACAAACTCACTTCCACGTTTGTTTACTTTGCAAACTGGGTCTTTTATAACTGAATTTGGAATAAAGGTCATATAAAACCGCTTTATTAACCTGCTTACACCCTGAATGTGGCCGCAGCATCTCTGAAAGCGGGTGCCACTGTGTTATTTTGGAAACTCCACTTTCACTGCCTCCTCTGGGTGCCTTTGACTTGTTAAAGACGCTCCAGTTAACGCATATAGATTCAACTTCTTACCAGTTTTATGTCCCTGAAAAGCATACTCGGAGCATTTCATGAACTTTGAGCGTTAAGATGTCGTTGTTTCGTCGCGGGTTATTGTTGTATTCTTCAATTTTTGCAAAGATAAAAGCGCGATCCACCAAACCCGGTGAGCAAGCTGCGATGCATTATTTTAGGGTGCACTTTACAGTTGAATCATCATTCTCAACATTAGCTGTGAATGGCGTGTTCACTCGGTTTTGCACATCATTTTCTGTGTGAAGTTTTTTTCCCTCCCTGTCTTATATGGTGTCATTTTTGGTGGCTGTCAAAATCGTTTCAATTTTTTGATATTTAAAAACGGAAATCTGTGTCACACAAAATACTCAAATTGTCATTTTAATTTACAGTGTTTGTAGTTATAGCATAGATTTTGTAAATACAGTAAATGGATGCAAATAATGAACATGTGTGTACATAAACTTGGTCGACCCACACACCTCAGTGGGGTTCCTGTTCACCTGACACCAAAGTACCCTACCTGTCCTCCACGTTGTGTGTGCTCTACTTTCTGATTGGTTTGCCACTCAGTGTCAAAGTGTGTGTATTTCTGTGTGCACACACATGGTTGTACTGTACAATGCCAGTGCAGGTCTGAACACGCCAGGGTCATGAAATTATGATCACATGTGCCAATCCCAGTATCTGTGGAAACCAAAAACATTGGAACCTGTTCATCCATCCCCCTCCCTCCCACTTGCTCTGCTTCTTCTCTTCTTCTCTTTCTTTTTATTTCTCTCTCTCTTTCTCCTTGTTTCTCCCCTTGTGGGTGTCTTGGCTAAACGCCTGCACCCAAACCTTCAAGAATGACTGGTTCTGTCTGTGTCAACACCTGATGAGTTAAAGAATGGGTAGAGTTCTTTATACACTCATATGATTAGGGAGTAGTTTGAAAATAGAAAAGGTAGCACGCTGCTATTATTTACCTTTCTATTATCTTGCACTATTATGTTATGCACCACCTCAACCTTTCTTGACTTTCTACTTCTCTATCTCCCTCTGCCTGCAGTGTTTACAGTAGTGAGGAGGATGAGGAAGAGACCGAGATGTATGAACATGATTACGATGGATCTCTAGCCAAGGCAGGGAAACGCCACCTTGGGAAAACACGCTGGACACGAGAAGAGGTGCGCACATTCACACACCTGCCCAAGCAATTCAAAACCAGCTCGTAGCTGACATGAGTATTGCCTTGGGAGAGAATACTTCCTAAGAACCTGGGAGTTTTTTTTTCTTTATCATGTAACCACATTAATTATAATGCACCTGCACAGCAAGATAATGCTTATTTTTCTCCAGTAAGAAACTGTATCTTGAATGTGTGACAAACTGCAGGACGTTTTTTTTTTTTCCCAGGATGAGAAACTGAAGAAACTTGTTGAACTTCATGGATCAGAAGACTGGAAACTAATTGCAAGCTTACTAAGTGTAAGTTTGGATACAAAAATGCAAACACAAGACACAAGTATGTTTTATGTGCAGAATCTTGGACAACATAATATTGATAAATCATGCTGTGCTTTAACCAGAATCGTACAGATGTGCAGTGCCAGCACAGGTGGCAAAAGGTGCTGAACCCAGAACTTATCAAAGGGCCATGGACCAAAGAGGAGGACCAAAGGGTAAGAAAACAACCTCCAGGAAACCTTACATAGACCTTAAGAAGCTTTTTTAAAGTAATATCTTTATATACTCAGAGGAAATGAGCAATCAGTGTCATCCAGGGTAAAAACACATTACTCTATGTTCCTGTGTGATTAAATCAATTCCTCTGTAGCAACTCATTGGTGACTGTTGCACACTTTTAGTTTCCCAAAAAGTTTCTGTTACACAAACATAGCAGATTAAGTCTCTTACAACCTATAAAGGATTTATTGAGTATGTTCAGTGGAGTTATATTTCCACCCAGATGCCGCTATAATGATTAGCAGAGTGGCTAACGTTCCTCTGGAAATTCCCTCAGTGTACTTCAGCAGGTGTTTCCAATCTCCTTAAAGAGATAAAGAAAGAAAAAGAGAGTAGGGGGAAATTAAGAGAGGGTTTTCTGAGTTTGAGATTTTTCTAGAAAGCTAACAGCTTTTATTATTGTCTCTCTTTATGTCATACACTATCTATACTTCATCTATTTACCTTCTTTTTTGTTACTCTGTGCTCCTCTACTTCTCCCTCTCCTCCCTGTTATTGCTCCTTCCTTCCTCTTTCCCAATGCCTCTTCACTACTATACACTTCTGTTCCTTTTTGACCATGTTCCCTCTGCCCTCTTGCCTTTCCTCTTTTTTTCTCCTCTACACACACAAACACACATCCACCCCAGGTGATTGAGCTGGTCCAGAAGTACGGAGCCAAGCGCTGGTCTGTCATCGCGAAGCACCTGAAGGGGCGCATTGGCAAGCAGTGCCGTGAGCGCTGGCACAACCACCTGAACCCAGAGGTGAAAAAGACATCTTGGACCGAAGAGGAGGACCGGATCATCTACCAGGCACACGAGAAGCTAGGCAACCGCTGGGCTGAAATCGCCAAGCTGCTCCCTGGCAGGTGAGGAGAACATGGAGAAGAAAAGGAGAAGGGAGAGAGAGATAGAAAAGAGAAGCTAGATGAATCACTGAAGCCCTGTTGGTTAGCTGTGCAATGTTGCGGTTGAGATTGAAATGGAGGGAACAACACTGAGCAACTTCTGAAAATAAGTGAGAGTGCTGAGGTCTGTACAGAAAAGAAATGTATCTGTATTAGCCTCTGTGTGCTTAAACAAATAAAGCTACCAGTCAAAGGCTGATGTTTTTGTATTGTTTATGCTGTGTAGGTGTGACTGTTTTTAAAATGCATGTTTTTCTTGTCATGCAGGACGGACAACGCTATCAAGAACCACTGGAACTCCACCATGAGACGTAAGGTGGAACAAGAAGGCTATCTTCAGAGCACATCAAAGACCAGCAACTCCTCCCTCTCCATCAGCCATGGCTTCATCAAGACCCCCAGTCACATGATGGGCTTCCCCCACCATTCACCCAATCATGCTCAGCTGCCCCCTCTGTCTCCAATCAACTACAGCTACATCTCTGACACACACAGAGTGAGTTATTGGAAACATCCATGCATGCTTCATCAGAAATGTTGACATGAAACTAATTTGAGAGATGCAGGAAATTTATATATTTGACATGTTTCTGTGGGTTAACAGGTGCCCTTCCCCATGGCCTTGCATTTAAACATAATGAACATTCCCCAGCATGGAACTGCTGCTATACAGGTACTAAGAGAAACTGTAAACACAGTTATTAATTAAATAAAAATGATGCTTATTGTAAGAGAAACTGTTGCTAATGCTAATCCCTGTGTTATTTACTTACTTTCCTTCAGAGACACTATAATGAAGAGGACCCTGAGAAGGAGCAGAGGGTGAAAGAAATTGAACTGCTGCTCATGTCGACAGAGAACGAGCTGAGAGGCCAGCCATCACTACCAGTGAGTTGTGTTAGAGTGTGTGTCATTGCAGGGATGAGTGAAGCTTAAAACTGTGGCAGCTCCATGTATGTGGACATTTGTTGACCTTGGTTTAAGGACAGTGGTTTTATGTGTGCAAGGAGGAAACATCTGGGGGGTCTGTTTCTGCAAAAGTGATGAAATAGGACCTTATCTTACCATTTCTGTTCGAGTGCGTGTGCATAACCCCTTGTGCAACCCTCTACTCAACACTACTGTCACCCTTCTGCTTGTTTTATATTAAGGTTCCCTTTCTCCTTAATAGTTCTCATTTGGTTACATTTTACAGCCTTTCTGTTATTGCTGGCCATGTGTTACATCTTGTTGGGCACATAATCTTTTGACCCTGGACCTCACAGTTTGTATCCTTGTCTTCTCCAGATGACTTTGCCCTTTCCAAGCTGGGCCAGCCACAGCTCTGTGACCGACAGTTCACAGGGTGTGGCTCTGTCATTACCTCATCACCACGCGGCTGCCCCTGCCCTGCCTCTTGATCAGAGCTGCCTACCCGAGGAAAGTGCCTCCGCAACACGCGCCCTCGCCAACAACAGCCGAAACAACAACAATAACAACAGCAACAGTCATCACAGCAGTCCAACGTTCTCAAACCAAATCCCAGAGTTCATGGAGTCTGTCATTGATTCAGTAAGTATCTGATGCACATATTGATACATATACCTTAACCATACCCCAGAAATGATTGAAATATAGTTTAGAAAATAGCAACCTAGAGTCTTATCAGTAGTGGGCTTTGACCCATATTTTCCCACCCTTTTCCCAGAGCCTCTCCTCAGTGGGTGAGGCCGCTACCAGTGGGCTCTCGGATAGAAGTGTACTCAGAACAGACAGGGTCTTACCCACTCAGATTGCTCGAACAGCTCATGGAGCATGGGCTGGTTTCATCTGTTCAACTCCCAAGCCTTCACCAGTCAGAAACCTCCCCTTTTCACCCTCACAGGTAGTTAAAAAAATAGCTGCGTGTGAAATAGAACCCCTCCAATCACCACCCTGGCATCAACAATGACACCAGCAGACCCACCATTCATGTTTTCTCCCCTTGTTTTCTCTCCATCTTATTGTCTGACCTTAAATCAGTCCGTCTTTAGCTTGTCTTTTTGAGCCACCAGTCATCACTGTTTTTCTTGCTTTACCATCTCTCTGTCTTTGACCCAGTGTGCTTCGATGATTGGATAAATTACTCAAATATGACCAGTTAAGCAACATTGAACTAAGTGGTAATTTTTTTTCAACAGTTTCTCATCCAGTCCATGAGCCCAGAGCACTCGGACAGTGACAGTTTACCAGTGAGCTCACCTGTGGACTCCAAGCCTCTGATCGACCACTCGATTAGGCCCCAGAAGGAGAATGAGATGTAAGTGGTTTAATCTCTAAACTGTGATGCAGATTTGTGATGAGGATCAGTTTAATAATGACCATCTCTGCATCCTCTCTCAGGTTTAGGACTCCAAACATTCGTCGCTCCATCCTCGAGTCAACCCCACGTACACCGACACCTTTCAGGTCAGCCCTGGCCATGCAGGAGGCCAAATATGGACCCCTCAAACTACTGGTACGAACAGTAACATCTGAAAATATCTTTAATTTTAATGCATGCGTCACTTCAACTACTGTTTTATTCGCTATGTGACTTCCTATAGTAACACATCTTGGTGATTTGTGTGTTTTCCAGAACACTCCTTTGGATCAGCAGATGGTTGAGTCCATTAAGCAGGAACCTATGGAGTGTGCCATTGAACAGCCACCTCTGAAGAAAATTAAACAAGAGGTACTTTCCACTTTAAAATGTGATTAAAGAAATATAAAAAGTGAGACAGACCCAAAGGAAAAAAACTTTAATACTTAAAAAACAAAAGAAAACAGAGGCATTCACTTTCACTTTGTGTTCGGGAATGTCTACATTTTCTGTCTGTGACTCTTGATCAGATTATGAACTTAACATCATCACAATGAACTTCATTTGATCATAATGAACTGTACTTGACACCTGTTTTGGTTTCTAGGTGGAGTCCCCATGTGAGAGGAGCCCATGTATGCAGTGGGAAGGCCAAGATCTCCACACGCAGCTCTTCTCACCTACAGGCGCCCCACAGGAAGTACCTGTAAGCTTGCACTCTGACATTTACTTTCACTGTTTCTCTGTTTGATCTAATTAGAACAACCTTGAGAATATCCTGAAACAATAGTCTGTACTTCAAACAGAGTCTAACATTAGGACATTTAGGTGATTCCTGACCTGTTGTACTTCATGTGCTGTTATTTGCTAACAGTACTAATGTAAATAGCTTCAGTTGCTGATGTTTTTTTATCCTCTTCCACACTTTCAGGACATGCTTACCAGCTCATTATTAAGTGAAGATGGACACAAAACCTACAGCCTCCCTCACAGGGCTACAGACAGTCCACTACAGGTGTGTATGCTTCAAATGTACACCGTAAATACTAAAATTAAGCAAAGCTGATGCATTAGTATGTTCATTGGAAAGAAAGACTCACCATTCTCTGCGTTCTCGCCACCAGCAGCTCAGTTCCTGGGAGCAGGTGACCTGTGGGAAAACAGAGGAGCACATATTAGCCTCAGAGCAGAGCCACAAGTACATCAACACTTACCCCACGAGGACACTGGTCATGTAGACAGAGACACATGTTGATCTGGAAACGTCGACAAGCCCCGGGCTGCAGCGACAGCGCCACAGGTTTTATATTTGTTGTGGTACAACAGATGGGAGAGGCTCGATGCCACCGGTGTTTTTACACTCACACTTGTTGGATTTCAACCAACCAAAGACTATAATTTTTTATTTGTTTTGGAAATTTTTTTATATAGAATTTGCTTTGGGTTTTTATAAATGTACATCTTTTTTGGTCTTTTGGTCCTGTCTTTGTATTATTATTAATGTTGTATTATAAATGGGAATCGGTGGCTATATAATTTTCATTGGGCTGTATTTTGAATTTTGAATTTTGATATTAATATAAAGAACAAGTTGATTAATTTATTCCTTTGTTTAAATGTCTTTGTTGTGTTTTTTTTTTTGTTTTTTACAATTGGCCAATGGATCAGTGTTTTAAGTAAAGTATTTAAGCCCTATTAGCATTATACTACATCCAAAGGCATATATTAATGGATTAAAACTGACCTCTTTATTTCAATCATGGAACTATTGCTCTTTCCTTTTTTCAAATAGGCTGGAATGGGTCTACTGAGAATTTCAAGTGTTTGGCCTGTGCTTGATGTAAACACTTAACCTACTGAATAAGAACTGCTATGTATGTTCTTACATCCTTACCTAAGAATGAGATGTTTTTCTTAGGAGCCACCCTTTTTAGTATTACCACATATCACATCTAGTCTTCATGTAAGATGAGTTTTCATTTCAATGTCTGATTTATGTCTGGCCTTCACAGTATCCTTATGGGTAACGTACAAGGAACAAATGCTATATTTGTTAAAATCTAAATATATAGACAGTATATGGATGCATTTACAACTCTGTCAAGCCGTGAGCTTCACCCAGTAAGAGTAAATCCAAGCTGCAATATATGTTTTACGTCTAAAAAAAGAGCAAAGGTACTAAACACTGATATTTTATATAATGCTACAAAAGCCCATGAATTTAAACGTGTCTTGTCTTAAACCGTTTTGTATGTTTTGTAATGCATTTACAATCAGCATTTTGTTTTGTACGACTGCAGTAGCCCATGTGAAACACTTAGCAGACAATCTTTTTATACATACAGGCATTAAGCCTTGTTTTTATATTAGCTTTTGAGCAAAAATATTTTATAAAAGCATATATACATGCCAAGTTTTCATGTGTTTTTTTACTTTTCTATACTGCCTAGCAAATAAAGTGTGTTGTTTTTATTACAGCCATGTGTTCAGTGTTCTTTGTTTATTTAAATGGGGATGCTCTGGTTATTATTTCACTAAATGGAGCAGGTACATCAAACTGAAGTCACGATAAGTTTAATGATAACAAACAGCGCCTGCAGAGGTTAAAGGTGAAAGTATTAACAGCATTGTAAAACCACACTGAAGTCATTCATCTGCCAGGAGTAAATGAGTTACAGCTCTGGAAAATAAATAAGAGACCGCTGCAAAATGTACACTATCTCTGATCATTTATCGGCACGTGTTTGAGTAAAATGTACATTTGTGTTTTATTCTCAAAAATATAACAACATTTCTCCCAAATTCAAAAAAAAAAAAGTTATTTAGAACATGTATTTGCAGAACACGACATGCTCAAAATAACAAAAACAAAACAAAAACAGTTCATATTCATTTCTAAACAACACAAACTAGTGTTGGAACTCTGTAAAAGTTCACACATCAGTATTTGGTGGAATACTCCTGATTGTTAGTGACAGCTTTCACGTGTCTTGGCTCTGCACCGTTACTGTTGGATGACTTTATGCAGCTCCTGACATAGACATTCAAGAAGCTCAGGAAAGTTTGATGGCTTGTGACCATCCATGTTCCTCTAGAAGTTTTCACAGTGGGCTCAGGTCTGCAGATTGTTCCAGTCATGACAGGGTCTTCATCTGGTGGTGCATCATCCACACCTATATGGACCTAGCTGAGTCCAGGAGCACTGTCCTGATAGAAGAACCAGAAGAACCTCAGAGTTTGGGAACATTGTCAGAGCAGAAGTCCAGTAGTTTTCAGTAGTTATTTTTGGATTACAGTTACTTTTGTGGTACTAATGGCACTGTTTTTACCAATTGCAAGAAGATAGTGATAGTCACAGTTGTGGTTTTTATACTTCTTTATACTTCTTAACCCTTAAAGACCCAAACATTATTCGTCCTTTCTCTGAGCTTTTATGAATATCTACAGGATTAGTAAATTGTTGAAAAACACCTGATTTTCACTGAAAGAAAAACCCAATAAACGGATGAAACATTACAATAAATGGTGATAAAGCACTTAAGGATGGTTAAATATAGAGAAACATTCATTTTGGAAGTGAAACAAATGTCACAGTGGGTCCTTATGGTTAAATCAGTTATGGATCAGGTGTTTATTCAGTCGAAGAAGGTGTGTTTATGTTGGAATTCAGCAGACCCATGAATGGAATGACTGTCAGACATGCACACATGGTTTTAGAGGACAATGCAGTGGTCTCTGAATTTTTTTCCAGAGGTGTATGTGCACTGTAGTGTCCAAAAGTCTTATCTGTCTATATTATTCAAATCTTTGCCAACAATGTAGTATTCAAATAGTCCAACTTCACCTGCCAAATACAGACACACAACTCTACAGATACAAAGGTTTGTTGTCATAAAGTTGTGCAGAGCATATCATAAAACTGTCCCTCCATCTGCCTATTATTGAGTGAGTGTAGAGTTTATCAGCCAGTTAAGGTAGTAAGCAAATGTTCCTAACCGTTCCCTCTTTTTCTGTGGACAAGAGGGAATACTTCTACAAAACAAACATCTAAAAGTATAACTAAGTATAGCATAGTAACTAAAAGTAAAACTAAAAGCATCTACCGATCGAAAACAGTTAAACAATTCAGGCAAAATGCAGCTTTCCATCTTTTCAGCAGCATCAGATGTGACTTTTTAGGCCTTCAGAGGCTCCGTAGTAAACATGCAAACACTGTCATTTTCTGCAGCACTGATTCACCAATAAAACCCATGGAATCTGACCAATGACAGCGGCGTTTTACATTCAGCATTTTCTCCAAAAGTCACTTTTTCCTCTAGATCAAGGGTGTCAAACATAAAACAATCTGGGCCGTGGGGTGAATTTGCGAAGTGTAAAAATTACGCTGAAGATAATGACATGTCAAGGTTGTCAAAGTCATTTTAGTTTCAAACTGTAAAATCCAAAGAACAATATTTTAACAATATTATTTATGCTTGTTACCTCTGCCAAGGAGGTTATGTTTTACTCTGCGTTTGTTTGTTACCGACTTTGTTTGTTAGCAACATAACTCAAAAAGTTATGGACAGATTTTGATGAAATGTTCAGGAACTGTTGGAAATGGCACAAGGAAGAAGTGATTAGAAGTAAATGGAGCATAAAAGTTTGATGGTCAATATTTCAGGTGATTACTAATGGATGTTCATGAACTTACAGACACTG